>PVLC010001839.1:118367-130224 GCA_004027655.1 Graphiurus murinus | reverse complement strand
TGTGTGGTGTGTGTGTGGTGTGTGTGTGTTGTGTGTGGTGTGTGTGTGTGGTGTGTGTGTGTGTGTGCGCGTGTGTGTGTGGTGTGTGTGTGTTTGGGGCTTGATTGTTCATTGTTGTTGTTGTTTTGCCTCACAGTCTTAATAAACTCCTCATTTTTCTCAAATTATTTCTGAGATCCATTTTCTCTGGCTGCGACGACCTTGACGTGGACGGTGTGTGGGCAAGAAGCAGCTAGCCAGGGGCTCTGGCGTGGCTCTCCCTGGACCTCAGCTTCCTCTTCTACTTGTTGACAGGCCTGCTCACAAAGGCATTCTTCCTTTTTAGCTCCAAGACTTGGTATGTAAGAAAAAGATGATTTCTCAGAAGCCCCCCCATTTGAGTCCCATTTTTTGATTCATGCGCCAAGCATTTCAGCTTTGCACGGCCAATGGGCAGCAACTCAGCCTTGGTTGTCGTTGGTTTCTTTCTGGTTGGAATCATCTCCAAGATGCCGGGAGATCCAGATTCCTATCACTGCCCACTCTCCTCCCCCTCCCTCACGAGCCAGGCCGTGTGCGCACGAAGCCCGTCCTAACCCTAAAGAGGAGGACGTCAAAGTGGGCAAGTCCTCAGGACAAGAAGCATTGTCCCTGTCTAGCCAGAAGGAACCTAAAAGGTCAGTTCAGTGGCCCAAAGCTTCCCCTCAGAGGGTGACAGAGAGGGACAGAAGAGAAGCAGCCCCCCCTCCCTACCCAAGCACAGGACAGACAGGGACCTCTAACCAGGGCCTCCAGCTTGCTTCATTCTTAGGGGCAGGAGTCGAGTTCAGAAGCTGGAACTTGCAGAGCCAGGGAGGCATTTCCTCAGAGCCAGAGCTTCCAGAGGCGAGAGTCCTCTCCTCTGCCTGCGGTGCGTGCCGGGGCCGGCCAGATGCGGGCTGCGGCGTTCCTGGTCACTCCTGGAGGGGAGCCGGCGCCCGGGCTCCTGGCTGGCCTTTGCCCTCAGTGCGCGATGGCAGGAGAGCTTGCGGACCGTAGAGGTCAGGGTGTCTAGAGAGGCAGAACTAGAAGGAAACACAGAGAGGGGGGTTATCAGGGGACTGGCGAGAGCGATTACGGAGGCTAAGAAGTCCCCGGGCAGCTGTAGCTGGAGACGCTGCAGTGCTTGTTCAGTGGCTCAGCCCGAGCCCAACGGCTTCAGGACAGGGAGCTGGCGGTTAACTCCATTAGCTGCCAAGAACCAGGGGCTGCTGCTCTGGTCCTGGAGTCCAAGGACAGAGAGCCCGGGGCTCTGTGGTCCAGGGGCAGGCGGAGGAAGCGTCCTGCTCTGGACCGGGGGGGGGGGGGGGGAGGTCTTTCTCTCCTCATTCACGTCTGGCCCGGCCTGGTGGATGGTGCCCCCCACATCGAGGGCGGATCTCCCCACTCCGCTCATGGACCGCAGGCCAGTCTCCTCACACGCCCAGAGCTACGCCTACCAGGGTCCAGGTGCCCTTCACCCGCCAGTCCTCACCAGAGTCGCCCAGCACAGAGATCAAGACAGACTCCCTCCCTCCACCACAAGCACCTCCCCGCCCTGGGTGTGTGACTCTGGTGACCTGCCCTCTCTAGGACACAAAATGGCATGTGTAGGCTCTGGCCTGCTTTAGTGGACTCCTGCGCCTTCTGGCCAACCAGGCTGGCCCTATCCCTAGAATAAGGCCACCGCACCGCCCCCAAGGTGTCCCAGTTCTTTTTTTTTTTTTTTTGCGGTACTGGGGATTGAACTCAGGGGCATTCTATAACTCCAGCCCTTTTTTTATTCTTTTATTTTGAAACAGGGTCTCACTAAGTTGCGGAGTGCCTCACTAGGTAGCTGAGGCTGGCTGAGAACTCGGATCCTCCAGTCTCAGCCTCCCGAATGCTGGGATTACAAGCGTGCACCACCACGCCTGGCTGTCCCAGTTCTTACAGGTGCCTTTCCCTCCCCTCCTTCTGGTCCAGGGATGGTGGCAGCATTTGAGCACCCCCCCCACTGCGATCCCCGGCCACGGGGGGCCTCCTCCGAGCCCCCAGGGCCTGCCCACAGCTTTGCAAGCAAGGCCTCTTCAAGGGACCCACTTGAGGGACAGACCCTCTCCTGGCATCTCCCCCGATGTGAAGGGTCACGGAGGACATGTGTCACTCTCTGCTGGACACTCTGGAGCCTCCGGGGAGAAATCCCTCCTTGGCCCTTCTCTAGGAGAGTAAGATGATGAGATTCTTTTTTTCTTTTTCTTTTTCTTTGTTGTTGATGTTTCTAGCTTTATTAAAAAAAAAAAAAATCTGCTGTGGGAGGGGCAGGCATTGTCATACCCGTTTTGCAGATAAAGGAACAATAACGGGCTGAAGTGATTGCTGAGAATAGCTCGCAGGCTGTGAGTCCTGATGGCGTTGTTAGGGCTTGGGTATAAAATGCACCCTGGAAAAGCTCATGTAGTCACAATGCAAAAATATAATAATAACAACAACAACAACAATAATAATAATAATAATAACAATAATAGAATCAGGGCTCCGATCTCATCCGTGGGTGTGTCCACAGAGGGATCCATGATTCGAGTGGATTTACTGGATGGTGATTTAGGAGGTGAAGTGTGGGTGGAGGAAGTAGGTCAGAGTGTGGCCTTGGGGACGCTGTCTGACCTTGGTTGCTGGCTCTCCCTGTCTCTCTCTCTCTCTCTCTCTCTCTCTGTCTCCCCGCTGCCAGTAGAGGTGCTTCTGTCCTGTGTCACACACCATGCTGCTGTGACGTCGGCCTTGAAGCCAGCCAACCCTGGGCCTAACCCCCGAAGTCATGAGCCCAAGTACACCTTTCCTCCCCTCTGCTATTCGTGTCATGTATTTCGGCCACGGAGACAGAAAAGCGGACTGAAAGAAGGAGCACCAGAGTGCTTCCTACGCCCGCCTCAGTGCTCACTCTGGGATGAGTTCTGTAAGGACGCGATGTCATCGCTCTGAGGAGGCTGTCCGGGCTTGGGCGGCACACAGTTAAGACGCTGCTCGGGCAGAGGTGACTGGAGGAAGGGAGGGACCAGACGCTTCCAGAACTGGGTTCCAGGATGATACCCAGCTAAAGGTGTAGCACCTGCCCCCCACCCCCCACCCCGCCATGGGGATGGCAAGTCCTTAACCCTGACTACGACCCCTGGCTCTGACTTCATCCCAGTTGTCACTTTCTTTTGCCATCGGTAGGAGAGTCATAGTAGCCATGTGGCCCCGTGGGCCAGGCCTGCCCCGCCCCAGGCCTCAGTTTCCCCTCCTATAAAGCGAGAGGTTGGGCTGGACTAAACTCAGTGCCCCTCCGGCCTAGAAGTTTCCGTCTCTGGTTGTTTACTGCCAGCACAGCAAGAACGGCCCAGGACAAATGAGAAGAGAAATGGTGGAGGTCACGCCGAGGTCAGGCGAGCTCTTGAGCGGCCTGGGGAATAAATGACAAGGACCATATAATTTCATTTGGCCCTTCCGTGCTTTCCTCCTAAGCATTCCAATATCACCCTGCACCCGCTAAATACCAGGTTTCTAGCTGGTCGCAATAACGCGTATTAAATTATTTAGCCGGCAAATGATTATAAAAGCACTCTGCCAAACTAAAGAGCCACAGAAAGGCCGAATCCTAATAACAATAATCCCACCGTATGCCTGACTTAATTATTGAATTTTTAAAGGGCCGCAGATGGATGAACGCAATTCATTTTGTGCTCTGTGGAGCCAGGGTCCCCGGGAGAGTGTGGAAAAGGCGTGGGCTCCCCAGAGCGCGCTAGAGATCACACGGGGAAGGGCCGAGCTGCACTGCCGGCAGCTCCTGATGACCTAGTGGGGCTCTTCCATCCCTGTGGCAGCTGGGCTGGGGCTTTCGTAGTTACGGCCCAGGAAAATTGGCAACACCCTCCCTCCCCACCGCCAGCCCTGATCTGCAGGCCCTGGCTGTCCCTGGACTTCCGGCCCTGGCGTGATCGCTTCTTCTAACATCCATCATTCACGACCTTGTCACTGCAGGGCAGGCTCCCCTTGTTTCTCTGGCCCAGCTGCGGGAATGCAGGTCAGTTCCTTACAAAGCAGATTTTCCGGCCATTGAGGTTGGATCCATCTTGGTCTAGTTTTCCTCCTTTAGACCAGCGTCGTTCTTAAATGCAAGGCCCGTGGTCCTGCCTTCCCAAACAGAGGAAGGAAAATTTAGCCACCTCTTGAAGGATCAGGTCAGCTTTCTGAACTTTCGGCTGCCGAGCTGGGGCTGCAGTGGGCTGGGTTGCTCACCTCGAGCCTGCCTTGATGATGCGTCTGTCTGTCTGCTTCTATCGCCACCTGCGACCCGCACCCCGACAGGGGCCTTGGAGGGGTCTTCCTCATCCCCCCATCTCTTTCCAACATGGTGTTTCTGCTGCAAGCAGCCATCTCCTAGACAGAGTAAGAAGGCCGTAGCGGGTTAAACGGTGTCCCTCCAAATTCACGTCACTCACAATCTCAGAATGTGAGCTTACTTGGAAATAGGGTCTGCAGGTATAAAGCGTAAGGATCTTGAGGTGAGATCATCCTAGATTTAGGATGCGTCCCAGATCAAATAACTGCTGTCCTAAGAAGAAAGAAGCCCCCCGCCCAGCACGGGCGCACACCTGTAACGCTAGTACTTGGGAAGAGACGGGGGAAAGCTGGTTCCAGGACAGCCTCAGCCACTTAGTGAGACCATGTTTCAGAATAAAAAGTACATAAAATAAAGGCTGGGCTGGGTTTAATCCCCAGTACAAGAAGAAAATGAGAAGGAGAAGAAGGAGGAGGAAGAAGAGGGGGAGGAGGAGGAGGAAGAAGAGGAGGAGGAGGAGGAGGAAGAGGAGGAGGGGGAGGAGGAAGAGGAGGAGGAGGAAGAGGAAAGGGAGGAGGAAGAGGAGGAGGAAGAAGAGGAGGAAGAAGAAGAGGAGGAGGAGGAAGAGAGGAGGAAGAGGAGGAGGGAGAGGAGGGGGAAACAACACAGGGAGACACACAGAGAAGAAGACCACAGGACGACAGAGGCAGAGGCGGGAGCGATGCAGCCACGAGCCGAGGACTGCCGGCGATTGCTGGGAGCCACCAGAAACCAGGAAAGAGGCGAGGGACAGATTCTCCCCAGAGCCCACAGAGGGAGCACGGCCCGTGGACACCCCGACTGGACTCATTGCTTCCAGACCGTAAAAGCGAGATTGGGGTTGTTTTAAACCGTCCAGGTCATGGTAATTTGCTACCACATTCTTAGGAGGCAAACATGAAGGTTCTGTAGTGCAAAACAGCTTTTATAATTTATCTCTTAAAGTTACCCTGACATCACTTGCATTGTTTAGAGTTTTCAGAGCCTGGCACAAGTGTGAATTTCTACGATTAGAGCTCGGGAGAGTGAAGCCATGCCACCTGCTCAGTGATGTCTTTACCGGCTGGCCGTCACAGGACGGGGTGGGGACCAGCGCTGGCCGTCTCCTCCGCCTGAGCCCCATCCAGAGGCGGTGCTTCTTGGCCGGCACTGCAGTCCTCCGCTTGGGATTTTGGAATCATAAATCTGTATGTCAGAACTGGCATACAACTTAGTCCAAGGCTGCCGTTCTCAGCATGTGGGCAGCCTGGCCCGGGAACTTTGAGGAATGCAGATTCTCAGGCCCCGTCCCAGACCCGCTCGGTCAGAACCTCTGTCTTTTAGCAAGCCCTCCTGGGGATTCTGAGGCACACTCGGGTTCCAGAATCACTGGTTCCACGCTTGCCAGCAAGAGTTCTGCAGGCTAAGCCGGGCGTGGTGGCGCACGTTTGTAATCCTAGCACTTGGGAGGCTGAGACAGGAGGATTGCAGGTTCACTGCCAGCCTCAGCTACTTAGTGAGGCCCTCCACTACTTAGTGAGACCCTGTTTCAAAATGAAGAATAAAAAATAGGGCTGGGGGTATAGCTCAGATGTAGAATGCCCCTGGGTTCAATCCCCAGTGCCGCAAAAAAAATTAAAATTAAAATTAAAAAAAAAAAAAGAGTTCTGCAGGCTAGACTGTGCTTGTTTGCATTATTTTAAAAAATGTCTTTATTGGAAATATTTATGTATTTATTTATTTATGGAACTGGGGACTGAACCCCTGGACATTCTACCTCTGAGCTACACCCCCAGTCCTTTTTTTTTTTTTTAAATTCCTTATTTTGAAACAGGGTCTCACACTAAGTTTTGGAGGGCCTAAGTACCTGAGGCTGGCCTCGAACCTGCGATCCTCCTGTCTCAGTCCCAAGTCCTGGGGTTACAACGCGCCACCACACCCGGTGCTGGAAATATTTGAAAACCAGGAGATTTCATAAAACACCAAGAGATCCTGCTTTCTTTTGAAAAAATTAAGAGGCCTGACAACAAAGGCTTCCTAACCTTCTGGGCCCTGTAGGCACTTGACTTGGAGACCCTAATCGAGTCCAGTGCCTCATTGAACAGGTGGGGAGACTGAGAGCCTCGCCAGGGAATGGGCTCCCTTCCGGGGCCGCGCAACGGCACTGGCGTATCTGCTGGGTGACCCAGGCAGCTCAGAAGCCTTTGCAGGTCCCCAAGACAAGGACAGGAAGCGCATCCTTGGGGAGCCTGGAAATTGGGATCCCCAGGTGCTTAGCCCTGGAACCAGAAGCCATTGGTGGTGCCTGGGTCCAAGCAGGAGAAGGGGAGGGCAGAACCGGGGCAACGCCCGGGTAGACACGGGAGGGAGAGGCGTGAGGGGTCTAGACAATGGCCACCAAAGGGAAAAACCAGACAAGAAGTGTTAACAAAGAGGCAGGGAAGGCGGCCCTCCCACAAGACTTCTATGGGAACGTAAACAGGTAGTCACCATGGGAGACAGTATGGCGGCTCTTCAGATAGCTGAGCCTGACATTGAAGACACGGACACACAGTGCCTCTCCCAGGTATGTGCTCAAGAGGATTAAATTACGTATGCATGCAAAGATGTGTACGTGAATGTGTATCAGACCGTTAATCACACGGCCCCCAAAGTGGGAAGAACCCCGAGGTCCACCCACAGGAGAGCAGAGACGTGACTGCGGCGTCTGGACACTAGAAAGTGATTCCGCTGTGAAAAAGGAATAAAAAGCCGGGCGTGGTGGTGCACGCTTGTAATCTCAGTCCTTGGGAGGCTGAGACTGGAGGATTCGGGTTCATGGCCAGTCTCAGCTACTTAGTGAGGCTCTCTGCAACTTAGTGAGACCCTGTTTCAAAATAAAGACTAAAAAATAGGGGAGGGGTGTAGTTCAGAGGGAGAATGTCCCTGGGATTCTACCCAGTACCGGAAAAGCAAAAAGAAAGAAAAAGAAATGCTCAGAGAGCCGGGTGTGGTGGCGCACGCTTGTAATCCCAGCATTCGGGAGGCTGAGACCAGAGGATCCGGGTTCGCGGCCAGCCTCAGCTACCTAGTGAGGCACTCCGCAACTTAGTGAGACCCGGTTTCAAAATAAAGAATAAAAAATAGGGCTGGGGGTCTAGCTTGGAGGTAGACTGCCCCTGAGTTTAACCCCTAGTACCGCAAAAAAAAATATATATATATAAAATAAAGAAATGCTCAGAGGACACAAATTCATAGGAGCAGAAAGGAAGTTAGTGGTGGCCAGGGGTGTGGGGGTGGCCGAGAAACGAGAGGTGGATGCTAGTGAGGACAGGGTTTCTTGGGGAGGGTGAAGAGTCTAGAATTAGATAGTTTTGTTATTTGTACAACTCTGAGTATATAAAAAATCAGGAGCCGGGCGTGGTGGCGCACACTTGTAATCCCAGCATTTGGGAGGCTAAGACCAGAGGATCCAGGTTCGAGGCTAGCCTCAGCTACCTAGTGAGGCACTCCGCAACTCAGTGACACCTGTTTCAAAAAGAAAGAATAAAAAATAGGGCTGGGGGTATACTCAGAGGTAGAATGCCTCTGAGTTCAATCCCCAGTACCGCAAAAATAAATAAATAAAATGGTGCATTTTGGGGCATGTGAATTTTTATATCTCAATTTTTTTTTTTTTTTTGTACTGGGATTAAATTCAGGGGCATTCTACCTCCAAGTTACACTCCAGCCCTTTTTTTTTTTTTAATTTTTTTTTTTTTTTTTTTTTTTCAGTTTGAAACAGGGTTTTGTAAGTTGCTGAGGGTCTCGCTAAGTTGCTGTGGTTGGCTTCAAACTTGCATTCTTCCTATCTCAGCCTCCCCAGTGCTGGGGTTACGGATGTGTGCCATCTCATCAAGCCTATATCTAAATTTAGAGAAAAAAGAATAGTCAAGGGTAAAATGAGTGGAGCGCTGGCAGGGGAGGGAGGAGATTCAAGAGAGGCAGGGGCCAGAACGGAACCCCCACACTGAGCCTGCACAGGCCGGTCCCGTGCTGACTGTCTCATGCACCCCCCCATCCCAGCCCTAGAAGCCAGGAGAGCCTCCCTGTTCAAGGCAAGTTGCTTGCGGCCCGAGGTGGGGGGACTGAGTCCATGACCAAGGCCACAGGGCCAGGGCGAGAGTCGGGTGGGCCTGTCCTGCCTCTGGCCTCTGAGCCTGCTCCTCTCCTGCCCCTGGGGCCATGAGTTCTGGGAGGGCAGAAAAGGGGGTGCGTTCATGCAGCACCCCGGGCCTGGCGCTGGGCTCTGTATTTTTGCCACAAATGTGGCTCCGGCAGCAACCTGAAATGGACAAGACCTGCAGGGAATGAGGGAACCCGCCGTGCTGGTCATTCGGCCCGCAGGGTCATCCTGGCCCTCCGACAGTGGCCGGGGAGTGGGAAGGGAAAATGTTTGCCCAGCAAAAGACACACCCGGCCATCCATGCCAAATGGCAGCCTGGGCCGGGAACGGCCGCCCGCGCTGCCCCCCACTTCGGCCCCAGCGGAGGGAGATGAGATTCATAAACGATACAGCTAATTGTGTTTTTCTACAAGATTAATTTTACTGCCCCATTATCTGCTCCGGGAGGCTCAGTCTCGGCTTTCATCTCGGGAGTGCTCATTAATAACGAGGTCACCTTTGAGCCAGGAGCCCCAGGAGCGGCGGGTGGGGCGCCAAAGCTTCCCGCTGGGGCAGACCCCGCTCCCACCGCCCGTGCCAGGGCCTTGGATCCAGGGAGGGTGGGGTTCTCCCTGCACCCCACCTCTGACCTCCCAAGCAAGGGCCAGCATTTGTCTAGGGTCTGCTCCACTCCAGAGACTGCTGGAGCTACTTTTGTGAAACTCCACAACAGCCTGTAAGGTTGGGGTGATGGCCCCCCGCTTTTTTTGGTGTGGTACTGGGGATTGAACCCAGAGGCATTCCACCTTCAAGCTATACCCCCAGCCTGATTTTATTTTGTATTTGGAAACAGGGTCTCTCTAGGTCGATGAGAGTCTCACTACTTGCTGAGGCTGTCCTCGAAGCTGCGATCCTCCTGTCTCACCCTCCTAAGTACTGTGATTACAGGTGTGTGCCACCACTCCCGGATCATTGCCCCCTTTTTTCAGATGAGGAAGCCGAATGTCACTTCTGCAGGGGACAAAGCCACCTAACCACACTTTTGAACCCCGTACCGCTTGCCCCAAAGCCGGTGCTTTCCCTACCCTGTTGCCCAGCAATGTCGCAGAGAGGAGAGAGCTGGAAAGCCGAGTGCCACTCTCCTGAGACCTCAAAGATTACCCGAGCCCCCTCCACCCTGACATCCTCTCCCTCCTGCTCAGCCCCACCTCGAGTACCTTCCTTTTTCATCTTTTTGGGGGGAGTAGGACGTGTTGGGGATTGACCCCAGGGGCAGTCTGCCTCTGAGCTACACCCCTAGCCCTGTTTTATTTTTTGAAACAGGGTCTCACTAAGTTGCAGAGGGTCTTGCTAAGTTGCTGAGGCTGGCCTCGAACCTGGGATCCTCTGGTCTCAGCCTCCCAAGTACTGGGTGGGATTACAGGTGTGTGCCTCCAGACTGTGCTCTTTATCTGGCTTGAGTTCTCTCTCTTTCCATCTTGACACCCTCCCCTTCCTGCCTAACCCTTGAGTTCTCACCATGTACTGTGTAACCCTTAAAGAAGGTAACAGAACAGATGGCATTTCCCAAACTTACTTGACCAAAGAATTTTTTTGTGTGTGTGGTAGTGGAGATTGAACTCAGAGACTTATACCTTCAAGCTATACCCCCAGCCCAATTTTATTCTTTTTTGGAAACAAGGTCTTGCTAGGTTGCTGAGAGTCTCACTACTTGCTGAGGCTGTCCTTGAACCTGCGATCCTCCTGATTCAGCCTCCCAAGTAGTGGGATTACAAGCATGCACCACCATGCCCAGCGGATCAAAGAACTTAAAAAAAAAAAAGAAAGAAAGAAAGAAAAGGAGCCGGGCGTGGTGGCTCACGCTTGTAATCCCAGCATTCGGGAGGCTGAGACCGGAGGATCCGGGTTCCCGGCCAGCCTCAGCTACCTAGTGAGGCACTCCGCAACTTAGTGAGACTCGGTTTCAAAATAAAGAATAAAAAATAGGGCTGGGGGTGTAGCTCGGAGGTAGAATGCCCCTGAGTTCAATCCCCAGTACCGCCAAAAAAAAAAAAAAAAAAAAAGAAAGAAAGAAAAGGAAAACCTCTTGGGTTCTCCAAGTGAAAACCTGGAGGGAAGCCGGCACATCCAATTCCACAACCAGCGCTTGGGCCCCCATGAGCAAGGCTCTGGCGCAGATGCTGGGGATGGACGAGAGCCAGAGGCAGAAAGAACTGGTGGACTTGGCTTCCGGCAACCAGCAGGCAATGCAAGTCTATGATGCAGAGTGACAAGGAAGAACTGTGACCAGCCGGCGAGGAGAAAGTAGTTGGACCCTGTCTTACAGGGTAACCAGGAGTTGGAAAGAAAAGACGGATGAGGACTAAAAACATTGCCAGGCATGGCGGCCTGGGCCTGGAATCCCAGTACTTGGGAGACTGAGGCAGGAGAACTGCAGGTTCAAGATTAGCACGCACTAACTTCGTATGACCTTGTTTCAAAAAATAAAATAAAATAAGCTGGGTGTGTTGGCACATGCCTGTCATCCCAGTACTTAGGAGGGATCACAAGTTCGAGGCCAGCCTCAGCAACTTAGTGAGACTCTCAGCAACTCAGTTAGACCCTGTTGCAAAGTTAAAAATGAAATAGGATTGGCCTCAATTTCACCAGTGGGGTGGGGACGGCATCAGCCCAGGGGCAAGTTGTACTGGGTTCGAACATGTGGTTAGGAGGCTTCATGCACTACCATCCTGCAGAGGTGATACTTAGCTTCCTCATCTGAAAAAGGGAGCAATGAACCTGACCTTACAGGCCGTTGTGGAGTTTCACAAAATAGAACACCCCTGGGTTCAATCCCCAGTACCACACACACACACACACACACACAAATTAATAAAAATTAAAAACACAAGCTGGGCATGGTGGCGCACACCTGTAGTCCCAGGTACTACTTGGGAGGCTGAGACAAAAGGATTGCAGATTCAAGACCAGCCTCAGCAACTTAGCAAGACCTTGTTTCAAAACAAAAAATGCAAAAAGGGCTCGGGGGGGGGGGGGGGTAGCTCAGACGTAGAATGCTCCTGGGTTCAACCCCAGTACTGCACACACACGCTAAAAGATTAACTGAGCAGAAACTTCCTAAGGAGGCGGGTGTAACACATAGACAATGGTTAGCGCCCCGCTTTCTGCGGCAGGTGGTGGAGGTAGCGTTTGATGAGGTAGCCTAGGAAATTTAGGTAGGAGGAAGCCTGCCTCACATGAGTTCCACGCCCCAATCTCAGGAAGTCCTGCCCACCACCTGCAACTTCCGGGCCCTATCTGACCACCTATTCGCCCACCTGAATCTGAGGAAGAGGAGGAGCAAAACCCTTAAAAGTCAGAGTCAAGACGCCGACTTCCTCTTCTTCCCTGGAGGCGCGCAGCGTGCCCTTCTCCTCCAT
>PVLC010001839.1:91254-118267 GCA_004027655.1 Graphiurus murinus | reverse complement strand
GTTCAGTGACTGGACATCAGCTGTGCTAGACAAGCTCTCCTGCTTAGCTCCGGTCTCCACTGCCATCCTGCAGTGTGAGCTGAGTTCTCTTCTGTTTTCCAGAGGAAGCAGCCAAGGTCCTGGGGCCGGGCCCTGACCGATGGCTCCTCACGTGGGACCCAGACGATGCCTGGTGAACATTTGGGATGCTATGCTTTTCCACAATGATCGGCAACACCATGGTGGACGTGTGTGGGTCCCTACAAGTCTCTGTGCCTGGTTGATAACAACTGTGGGGCTAGGACTTCCTAGAAATGGATGTAGTGTTCAAAGGGTATAAAGCTTTTGATCTCTTATCTCATGGAGAAGCTGGAAGCCTAAATAGTTTAAATATTTGCCTTTCAGCTGGGTGTGGTGTTGCACACTTGTAATCCCAGTACTTGGGAGGCTGAGACAGGAGGATCTGGGTTTGCAGCCAGCCTCAGCTACTTAGTGAGGCCCTACACAACTTAGTGAGATCTTGTTTCAAAATAAAGAATAAAAAATAGGGCTGGGGGTGTAGCTCAGAGGTAGAATGCCCCTGGGCTCAATCTCCACTACCTACTGCAAAAAATAAAATAAAATTTAAAAAATTGCCTTTTCTAGCCTCCCTTGCAGAAAGGAGGGGCAATGAGACCCAGTCCTGGCCAGTAGGCACTATACAAAAGTCTTGGGGGGTATCTATGGGTATCTTTTGTTTTCCTACTGAAGTGGGGCATGCCAGGCTGGCAGCACTCTGTGTCCCTCCTTCTGCCTTAAATGCAAAAATGATGTCAGGAGCCACAGCAGCCTCCTTCAGCCTATGAGGCTACCAACTCAAGGATGAACACCAGCCCTCAAAGTGTGGCCACCTGTGTGCAGCTGCACTCTGCCTGCCACCAAGCACTTCTTGCTCGAAGGGAAGAGGAAGGCCTTATTTTGCTCACACCCTGTTGGGAAGGATTTCTGTCCCTTGAAGCTGAACTGACATGGGCTCAGACAGGTTACGTGTGGCAGAGATTAGGTATACATCAGCCCCTTCATCCACTCTCCTGCTTTTTTTTTTTCCTTCTCTATTCTTTTTAACCAGAGCTTAGTAACAGGGCTGCTCCCAGCTGCTCAGGAGTTGGACGGTGGAGTCCCTACTATGAGCAGACATGGGCCTGAATGAAATTCTCCTGGACAGTAACAAGACCCCCGAATCTCTAATGGGGACAGGTGCTGTCTGTGGTACTTGTTTGGATTGTCCTGATTGTCACGACACCCTGTCAGGATGAAGATACTTATGTCCTGCAGCCCCACGCCAACGGCCAGCAGCCGAGAACCAGGACCAGGGAAGTAGAGCCCAGCCCCAAGGGTGGGGAGGAGGGTTTAGATCCCGTGTTAAAGGAATGGGTTGGGTTTTTTCCCCTGGGGGACGGGGGGGGGGGGGGCTGGTGATTATAAAAAGAGGATGCACTGAGCCAGAGAGAAAGAAAGGAGAACACAGCTGGGCATGGTGGTGCAGGCTGAGACAGGAGGATCACAGGTTCAAGGACAGCCTCAGCAACTTAGAAAGATTCTCAGCAACCTAGTGAGACCCTGTTTCAAAATAAAAATTTAAAAAAAGGGCTCGAGGGTGTAGCTTGGAGGTAGAACTCCCCTGGGTTCAATCCTAAGTACCACAAAAAGAAGAAAAGGAAGGAAGAAAAAGGAAAGGAAAAAGAAGAAAGAAAGAAACCAGATAGAATGTCCCTGGATTCAATCCCCAGTACCATACTAAATACATACATACATACATACATAAATGTGCTGGGGTGTATCTCAAAGGTAGAACACTCCTAGGTTCAATTTCCAGTGCCACAAGAAGGAAGACAGAGAGGGAGGGAGGGAAGGAGGGAAAGGAAAAAGAAAATAGCAGGCATGGTGGTGCATGCCTGTAATTCCAATACTTGAAAGGCTAAGACAAGAGGATCGTAGCAACTTAGACTCTCAGCAACCTAGCTAGATCTTGTTTCAAAAAATAAAAGGAGGGCTGGGGGTGTTGCTGGTTTCAATCCCCAGGAAAAAGAGAGAGAGAGAGAGAGAGAAAGGAAGAAGAAGAAGAAGAAGAAGAAGAAGAAGAAGAAGAAGAAGAAGAAGAAGAAGAAGGGAAGAGAAGAGAAAAGAAAAGAGTAGAAAAAAAACAAACCCATTAATTTCCGCCCCCTCTGCCCTTACAGTCACTGGGGTGGGTGGGGGGAGACTGGACGGAGCGCAGTGGACACAGGGGGTGAGCTGTGCAGGTGGGGTTCATCCTCACCCACCCGGGAGACGTGTGCTAGCCAGGCGCCGGGGTCCCAGCAGCCCTGGAGGTTGACATCCATGGGTCACAGAGGGGTCATTTCCCCTATGACAAACTCTGAACACAGCCCATGCCTCCTGCTAAGAAGATGGCATCTCTGGGTTCAGCCCAGCGCAATGATCAATGTCCTCTGTGCGAAGCCCGCCTCCCCGCCCAAGGTCGCCCCTGCCCCGGCGGGACGCCCCTCAGCCCCACTCAGCTCCTGGGTCAAAGGCAAACATGGCCTCAGTCGCTTCCACAGCAACGGGAAGCCAGGCCCCGCCCTGCAGGAAGCCGAGGGGCACAAGAGGACAACGGACAGCCAGGCTCGGTGAGGCGCCAGGTCCACGGCACAGACACGGGCGCCCTTTAAGCATTTAGACACGTATTATCTCCCAACGATGGCATGCAGGAGCCAGTGGCTTCGTTTAGTACCAGAGAATGTGGCTTCAGAGAGGTTGGGGGACTCGTCCAGGTCACACTACCGATGAGAAGCCGGGCTCCACCCGGGTGTCCTTCACCCCTGTCCCCTGGGAGCCCCAAGGAGACCGCCGAGGCCCGTGCAGCGTCAACACTCTGCTGTGCGATCGGAGCCGAGGCGCAAAGGTACATCCTTTTTTTTTTTTTTTTTTTTTGTGGTACTGGAGATTGAACTCAGGGGCATTCTACATCCAGCCCTATTTTTTATTCTTTATTTTGAAACCGAGTCTCACTAAGTTGCGGAGTGCCTCACTAGGTAGCTGAGGCTGGCCTCGAACCTGGATCCTCCGGTCTCAGTCTCCCGAATGCTGGGATTACAAGCGTGCGCCACCACGCCCGGCTGCAAAGGTACATCCTTAAGCGGGGATTTCAAGAGCCTGGGTGACCAGTCGTCTGTCACATCAGCCTTCTGTCACAGCAGACAGTGCCAGCCCTGCAGCCAGACCGCCTCCTCAGAGCCCAGTTCTGCTCCAGGTCCCTGGCTGTGTGACCTCCAGGGAGTTACTGGAACTCTCCGGGCCTCAGTCTCCCTGTCTGTGAAATGGACCCAGCACTAGCCTCTCTGCGGCCTGTTGTAAGAGCGGATGGGAATTGCCGGCCGACAGTTATCAACGTATTGAGGATCCACGTGGATAACCAAGATCATGTCATCCAGAGGTCTTCAACCACGTCTGCAAAGATCCTTCCGCCAAATAAGGTCGCATGAGCGTGCCAGGGCTCCCGCGCGCATGCTCCCGCCGGGTCTGAACCCAGAAATGTGCCTCCTGTGCCCCCCGATCACTGGCAGCATGCCCTTCTGCTCCCCAGGGTTTGCCCCCCCCCCCCGCTTGGGTCCACACCCTGGTGTATACCTGGCAGGTTTTTCCATGGTGTTTATATTATATATTATTCTTGGCAGAGAACTGGTCTTTGGCTGTGTGTGTGTGTGTGTGTGTGTGTGTGTGTGGTACCAGGATTGAACCCAGGGGCATTCTACCTCTGTGCTATATACCCCCCAGCCCTCTTTTATTTTGAAACAGGGTCTCACTAAGTTGCTGAGGCCCTTGCTAAATTGCAGAGGCTGTCCTCAAACCTGCTATCCTCCTGTCTTAGCCTCCCAAGCACTGGGATTCTATTGCTTCTGTGCCACCACGCCCGGCTTACAGCTGGTCTTTGACGTCCCTGCTTCTTGTCAAAGGATTGTGACATCGTGGGTAGGAGAGGCCTGTGTTGACGCGTGTGTGGCCCTCTCGGCGAGTGCTTGCTGGGTGCCTCGGTGACACAGGCTGGCACTGGCTGAGTCCTGGCATGGGGTGGTGTGTGTGTGTGTGGGTCCCTTTGCAAGGGTGGGTGGTGGGGACGCACAGCTCAGTTGAATTAGTGGTGATTTCAGGCAGAGGCGGCTTACACCAAAGAAAAGAGTGAGAAAACCTGGAAGGAACCCACACCCCATTTCCTCCTGACCTCACGGAATCCCCTCGGCACTCCTCTGCAGAAAGTAGTCTTCTTCCCACTTCAGGGGAGAAGAGAGAGGTTCAGAGAGGCCAGGTAACTCGGCCAAAGTCACCCCGCAGCAAGCAGTGGACGTAGATTTTGACCCATGTCCCTTTGCCTCTTCAAGCGGAGGGGCTGGAAGGAGAGAGACCTGGAAGCACTGTCACGAGGCGACAAAGGCACACGTCCGGAAGGTTCAGACTGCAGGGCGAGTTGGAAAACTCAGGATCCGGAGGAGGGCTTGGGGGCCGCTGGACTCCCTTCCCTGCAGGAGCCGGGTGCTGTGAGCAGGTGCCCAACCTCCTCAGCGCCCTGCGGCGTCACCACCTCATGCAATAAATTAGGGTCTTTAAACCATAAAATCGCCGTTAGGACTCCAGTCACGAGCCAGGGGCTCCGGCTGCTTCTGCAACCTCAGAACAGGCCGTCCTTGGCTGGCAGTGAGGACTGTCCTCTGCAGGGGAGGGTGGACAGGGACAGGGGATGGCTCCTCAGCAGGACGGCAGAGGCCCGGCAAGGGGGAGGGGGATGGGGCCGTGTTGGCCTGGCCATCTGCGGGCATGTCTGCTGGATGGCCAGAGCTACACCAGGACGCTTGTCCTCTGTCCCCTGGGACCTGCCAGGAGGAGCCACCGGCTCGCTCTTTCTCCTTCCTTCCTTCTTTCTTTTCTTTTCTTTCTTTTCTTTCACAATTGAACCCAGGGGCATTCTCCCTCCAAGCTACACCCCAGTCCTCCTATTATTATTATTATTATTATTATTATTATTATTATTATTGAAACAAGGTCTCACTAGGTTGCCGAGAGTCTCGCTATGTTGCTGAGGCTGGCCTAGAACCTGCGATCCGCCTGTCTCAGGCTCTCAGGTACTGGGATCACAGGCGTGCACCATCACGTCCGGCTCACCCCGAGGTCTCGCAGGGAGACCGTGCAGCCAGGGAAGCAGGCACGCTGGCCCCAGAGCCCCTGCTCTTCCTGCTGCTGGCTGCCTCTCACCTTGTGACTTTCCCTCAAGAGACACAAAACGGTGGCATCGCGAGACTTCCTGACTCATGATGGGGGGAGGGGGGACCCGCTTATTCAGCCTCGCTCTGCGCTGGTTACCCCAGTACCAACCCCGTCAAGAAGCGTCATCGTGCCCATTTGTCCACTGGGGAAACTGAGGCTCACAGAGTTAAGTCACGCTCCTCCATCCCTGTATGTTTGGGTTTGGATAGAGACTCAGGAATTAGAATGCAAAGATGTTCCCAGGTGAAATGCCTGGATCCTGAGGCTCTGACCACATCGGTGGATAAATCCACTGGGTGACCAGGTGGCCAGGTAGGTGTCACTGGAGGAGGTGGGTCACTGGGGTGTGGCCTTGGGCACTATATATACACTGTATACATACACGTCCCTTGTCCCTTCCCCTCCCCCTCTCTGCTTCTTGCCGCCACACCCTGAGCTGTGCAGATGGAACTGGCCTCACATGGACTCAAACCTCCAGAGCTCGGAGCAAATAAATCTTTCCTCCTTTGCCTTGTGGTCGTCCAGTATTTGGGGTTTCAGCGGCGAGAGTGAACGGTAGAGCCGGGGTTCACGCTCAGGCGAGGGGCTGCTCCCGAGCCTCTTCATTCGCTCTCCGCGCCGTGTTGGTCAGCCCCACGTGCACTTATTGAGCACTTCATGTTTTCCCGGCAGTTTCTGGGTGGCGGGAAGACAGAGATCAGTGAAGGAGACGAAGCCCGGCTTTCTGGGAGCCGCTGAGAGTGTGGGCGGTGGACGGTAAAGAGTCTTGTCTCAATGGCTTGTCCTCAGAGGACACGCCGAACACTTCTGGGGGTGGGTCAGGGAGATTTGCAGAGATGAGGAGTGTGTGTGTGTGTGTGTGTGTGTGTGTGTGTGTGTGTGTGTGTGTCTTGCAGATGAATGCCTTCTTCTGGCACTTAAGGGCAAGAAGACTGAGCAGAACCTCAGAGTGGGATCCAAGGGAGGTGAGACAGTGACCCCTAGGGTCCCCCTCCCCCCAAAGTGTGCAGATACTGGAGCCCAGGAGATTCCTGGGTGCAGCGGGCATGGAGACCAGAGAGGAGGGCAGAGGCAGGGCCCGGGGGCTCCCAAGTCCTGCCTCCCTAGCTCAGAGCCTCGCCTCATAGCCCAAGAGCCTCCTGGTCACGTCCCCGCAGGCGCCTGTCTGATTTGCGGTGTGCCTGTGTGTTTCAGGAGACAGGGAGACTTTGGGCTTGCAATGATCATTACCCTAAATGTCTGCAAAAGCACTTTGCAAATGTCTTTGCAGAAGCCTGAGATTTCACAGCGACTCCTCAGATTGCAGAACCAGCCAAAGAAAGAGCTAAGATCCACCCTGCGGCATCCCGGCAGGATGACCCCTGCCTGCTGGTGCTCCTCCGTGCTGGCCCCGTGGGCCCGGGAGGCCTGGGAGAGCTCTTCACGTGGCCAGAGAATGGTCAGCCACGTGTGGCAGGCCCCACTTCTGGAAAAGCACATTTATGTCAAGGAGTCCAGACAACTGGCACATACCCGTGCGTAAGCACACAAGCCCAGGCTTTGACTAGTTGCAAACTGCCCGGCTTCTCTTCTAGTTGCTTCCTGCGCCTCCCTGGTGGCCTAGAGGACGCTGGTCACTGCCTGCCCCACCCCCACCCTACCAGCTGCTCTCCGGGGTTTATCACACTCCTGGCGCCAGCTCCCCGATGGACCGGACCATTCATGGCTTCTGGTAGGAAGGACAATGCTCCCTTGCTAGGCACAGACCGGGGAGAGTGTGGACTTGGAGCCATCTCGCCTTTGGAGAATGGGGAATCTGGGAGAGGAAGGAGGGCCAGAAGGGAGGGAGGGAGGGAGGGAGGAAGAGAGGGCTTATGGTCCGGTCTGGTTGGATATTTTTTTTTTATTTGTTTGGGGTGTGTGTGTGTGTGTGTGTGTGTGTGTGTGTGTGTTACTAGGGATTGAACCCACGTGTGTTCTACCTCCAAGCTATACATCCCCAACCCTATTTTATTTTTTTGTTTTGAAACAGGGTCTTACCAGGTTGCTGAGATTTTTGCTAGGTTGCTGAGGCGATCCTCAAACCTACAATCCTCCTGTCTCAGTCTCCCAAGTACAGCTGTGCACCACCGTATTGGCAGCTTGCTTTGGCATGCTCTCAGAGGGTGTTTCTTCACTCAGTCACCGGGATCGGGCCACGTGCCACCCTGCCAGGGCCTTGGAGACAAGGACGAGGCATGGCCCTGTCTTCAGAGAGCTTTGGGGTTGTCAAGAGGTGGTCAAAACTCCCAGGGCCACCAGGGCCATGCTGGGGAGCTTGACCTCCGTCCTCCCCTGTGCCCCTCAGGTCTCAGACCCTCTGGGAGTCGCAAGAAGGCCCCTGGGGAGGGGTAAGGGGGATGACCCGTGATTGAATACTGACAGGCAGCAGGTGGCTTGGGCCGAGCAGCCTGCATGAATGGAGGCCCAGAGAGTCTAAGGAGCTAAGTCTGGGGCCCCCGGCCAATCAGAGAGTCTAAGGAGGCAAGTCTGGGGCCCCTGGCCAATCAGAGAGTCTAAGGAGGCAAGTCAGGGGCCCCCGGCCAATCAGAGAGTCTAAGGAGCCAAGTCTGGGGCCCCCGGCCAATCAGAGAGTCTAAGGAGGCAAGTCTGGGGCCCCCAGCCAATCAGAGAGTCTAAGGAGGCAAGTCTGGGGCCCCCAGCCAATCAGAGAGTCTAAGGAGGCAAGTCTGGGGCCCCTGGCCAATCAGAGAGTCTAAGGAGGCAAGTCTGGGGCCCCCAGCCAATCAGAGAGTCCAAGGAGGCAAGTCTGGGGCCCCAGCCAACCGGACTCTCCCACTCGACAGTGCCCGGGGTCAGCGAGTGCTGGTGTGGCACCCGGGTCAGGCTACACAGGGTGAGCAGGGAGCAAGACACTGGCATCCCCCAGGGCGATGGGCGCGTCAGCCCCTGAACTGGCTAGCTGACATCGGTCAACCTCTGGACCCTGCAAAGCCTGCCTTCCCCCCAAGACAAACATTCTGAGATGTCCTGATTTCAATTCCCAGGACCCGAGGATGGATAGGAGGGGAAGCAGTTGGTTAACTTAGCAACAGGTACAGGCTGAAAACAACAGAAGACGGGTTCACACTCCTGAATGTGGAAACCTGAACCCAATCCTGTCACCAGTCCAGGCGTCTGTGCGTCCAGTGTGCCACTGCCCCCTGCCCCCTGCCCCCTACCCCCTACCCTCTGCCCCCATGATACAGCTGGTGTGTGCCAACTTTTAGGCAGTCTTTCAAAAGGCCAAGCGTAGAGTTACCATGGGACCCAGCAATCCCACTCCTGGGTAGCAGGGGAGCTGGGCCTCCAACAGACACTCGCTCCCCGTGTTGTAGCCGTGTTAGTCACAGGAGCCAGAAGATGGCAGATGAACAGATAAGCGGATCATGGTCTGTCCATAGGATGGAACATTACTCAGCCTTAAAAAGGGGGGAGTTCTGAGGCATGCTATGACATGGGTGAGCCTTGAGGACATTACGGTGAGTGACACCAAAGGACTGATTGCCTGTAGCCCCACTCACACGAGGTTCCTGGCTGTCAAATGCACAGAGACAGAAAGCAGGCCAGAGTCTATGGGACCGGGAGACCGCGGGGATTTACTGCTTAATGGGTGGAGAGTTCCCGATCCGGTGATGAACAAGTCTTGGAAATAGGTGGGGGCGGTGGTTACACAGCATTGTGAGTGCAGTGGGTGCCAATGTGTTGCCCGTCTCAGATGGCTAAAATGGTGTTATTTTAGACACACACACACACACACACACACACACCTCAATTTTGTGTGTGTGTGTGTGTGTGTGTGTGTGGTACTAGGGATTGAACCCAGGGGCATTCTACCTTCGAGCTACACAACAGCCCAATTTCATTTCTTATTTGGAAACAGGGTCTCGCTAGGTTGAGTCTTACTACTTGCTGAGGCTGGCCTCGAACCTGTGATCCTCCTATCTCAGCCTCCCAAGTACTGGGATTACACATGTGCACCAACACGCCTGACCAGACACCTCCATTTTTAAAACCCCAGGTGAGAAAAAGCACTTGTCGTGCCCATTTAACGGATGCGCACAGAGAGGCTCGGGAGGTATAACGTGCCAAGACTACAGGACGCTGGCAGATCACACTGCCTCAGTTAGAACGGTCTCTACGGCTCCAGGGAGGCGGGGGGACTGGGCCTGGGCAAGAGACAGCAAGGAGTGTCAGGAGAGAGCAAAGGTGCCCAAGAGTGCAGGGAAATGGGGCCTGCGTGCACACCCCCAGCTCAGGTGGGGTGCGTGGGGGGCAGTGAGCCGAACTCTCCAGGAAGATGTTCCAGCAGAATGAGGCCTCCTCAGAAAGGCAGGGAGGGGTGTTTATGTTAGTGCTTCTCTCTCTATCTCTTCTCTCTTTTGGGGGAGGGGGCTGGGGGTTGAACCTAGGGGCTTTCTACCCCTGAGATATACCCTCAGACCCCTCTCCTTTTTCATTTTGAAACAGGGTCTTGCTAAACTGCTGAGGGCCTTGCTCAGTGGCCGAGGCTGGCCTCGAGCTTGTAACGCTCCTGCCTCAGCCTTCCGAGTCCTGGGATTACAGGCGTGCATGCACACATGCACCCAGCTGTACTCAGCTCTTAACTCCTCTGTCCTCTGCCTTTTTCTGAACCTCAGTGGCTCAGGAAGAGAGGGTCACGGGTGAGGAAGAACAGAGAGGACCTTAAAAACAGGTCTCAGGGAAATAAGAAGGCGCCGGGAGCAGACACTGGCTCACCTCTAACCTTCTTTGTGCTAGGCGGAGGCTGGTGACCATTTTCCTCCACTGTGAACACAGAGGCAGAGCCCGGCCTTGCTCAGCTGCTCATTCCCCAGGGAGGACCCCAGGCATCCGTCAAACAGCCAGTTCACAGAGCCCAGCTCCCAGCCGGCCGGGCCTCCTCCCTCAGGCCTTGCCCCCATGTCTGACTTCTCCCAGCATCCTCCTCGGCAGATGGCTCACCCGCAGGGCCTACCTGCCTTCCTAAAAGCATTCCCCTCCTAGCCCACCCCCTGCGCCCCCAGTATCACCTTCTCCGGGAACCACACCGCAGGCCCATGAGCTGGCTGCCCGCATACCCTCCTCATTGGAGTGAAAGTACTTTTTTTTGGGTGGTACTGGGGATTGAACCCAGGGGCATTCTACCTCCGAGCTACAGCCCCAGCCCTATTTTTTATTCTTTATTTTGAAACAGGGTCTCACTAAGTTGCGGAGTGCCTCACGAAGCAGATGAGGCTGGCCTCGAACCTGGATCCTCCGGTCTCAGCCTCCCAAATGCTGGGATTACAAGCGTGCACCACCACGCCCGGTTGGAGTGAACGTTCTTTCAGAGCAGGAACTCCCCCAGGTACCTCTGGAATCGTGTCAGCCCTGGCCGCTGGCAGGTGACCATCAATACTGATTGAAGTGGGTTGGATTCAAATGAAACACACTGAAGAGGAATGGAGTGAATGGCGGAGAATTATAAACACGCTGAGGATCGATGTAGGCAATGAGTTGAAAGGTGGCTTCTGGAGCCGGCCGTCCACATCCTACCCCGGGCACTTGTGTGAGTGCGGCCTCGTTTGGGGAAGCGTTTTGACAGAGGTCAGGAAGGTAAGGATCCTAAGGTCATCCAGGTTCTCCCAAGGGGATCCACGACCTATGTCAGCGTGCTTATAAGAGACCCGTAGAAGAGGATTGTGTGAAATGGAAGCAGAGGTGGGAATCCGGCTGTTACCGGCCGGGACACGCCTGGAGTCACCAGAATTTTGAAGAGGTAAGGAAGGATTCTCACCCAGGGCCTGGGGCGGGAGCTCAGCCTTGATCTCTGATTTCTGGTCTGCGAGAGTGTGGAAACTCCACGTCTGATGCTGGAGGTTATCAAGTTGGTGATAATCGGTTACAGCAGCCAGGGGAACCAGACACTGATGTAGCAGAAAGAAAGAAAGGATCTTTGGATTCAGACAGCAACCAGCTCTGCCTCTTGCTTCTTGGCCGGATTCCTGAAGGCCAGCGACTCGATTTCCTTGTTGGCTGGTTTTCCTAATTCCTGCCTCTGACCATCATTCTGATGAGCAGGTTGATGCGGAACTCCTGAGCAGCCTGGACATGAAATCGTGACTCCACAAATGGCTGATGGGCTTTTATTCTGGGCTGACTCCTCCAAGGGCTCTGGGTGTTCAAGAAGGAACAGTCCCACACTTCTGGAATCCACAGCCCGGAGGAGGAGACAGGCTGAAAAGAACCAGGTAAGGACTGGGATGGGGGAATCAAAGATTCCAGAAGAAGAGGGAACCTCAGACTGGTTGGAGGACAGTCACAGAAAGCTTCCCTGAGAGGAGCTGGCAACCAACCTGGGTTTTTCAGGATGCATAGGAGTTCGCTATGGGACTCTGAATAGGAAATGGGATTGGGGGCAGAGGAAGAGCATCAGCAAAGACCTGCGGCTGGGGAAAGGTGAGGCGGGGAGGCAGGTTGCAGATTGGCTGGGAAAGGCCTGGACTTTTCCCTTCGTCAGTGGGGAGCTAGTGCAGAACCTGGGGCACGGGAGTGAGTTGACTTGTCTTTTGGAAAGGTCACTTGGCCTGCAGGGCGGAGGGTGAGTGGGGGCAGGAGACAGAGGGTCTGGGTGGAGCTGTACTACCTGACCATCATGCTCCAAAATCTCACATCCATTCAAGCTCCTGGTCTATGGCCTGCCGCCTCACTTGTCTTATAAATTTTGGAAAAACAAACTTTTCTTCTGCTCACACACTCAACACACAACGGTTGTGTAACCAAGCATGCGGGGGGCTCCTACACACCAGACAATCTCCAGCAGGTGCAGCCAGCCAGCCCGCCTCAGCCCCGCTCTGGAACTCCTACCTGGGGAAAGCTTCAGGTCCCACAGGCTCACTAAGGGCTCAGTCTCACACAACTGCCCCCCGCCCCCCATTCACACACCGACTGCGACCTGTCCTTCTGACCAACTGGCTATAGACCGGAGTCTCCCCAGACCCCTCTTTTGGGTTGGGTCATGGACTAGAATGGTTCACAGGACTCAGGAAAAGCGCTTATGTAAGTATACTGGTTTATTACAAAGAATATTGTCAAGGATCCAGATGGCAACCTACATAACAAACAAAAAGAGACTCTTGAAATAAAGATGAATTTATTCAGGGACGAGCAGTGTATTAGTCAGCTTTCTGTTGCTGTGACAAAATACCTGGGAAAATCCACGCGGAGGAGGAAAGGTTCATTTTGACTCGTGGTTCAGAGGCTTCAGTCCAGGGTGGGCTGGCTCGGTGGCTGTGGTCCTGAGGTGAGGCCGAGCTTTGTGGAGGAAGAGTGTGATGGAGGAAGAAAGCAGAAGCAGAGCTCAAGAGGGGCGAGAAGGGCCAGGGCAAGAGACACTCTTCCAAGGCACACTCCAGTGACCTGCTTCCTCCCCCTAGGTCCCTCACCGTGATCACCACCTCCCAATCAGGCTGTCAAACATTAACCCATCAGTGGCCCCATCCCCTGGGAGGTGACAGCCCTCGTGACCCAGGCTCTCTGAGCACTGCTGCACTGCGGACCAAGCCCTCAGCACAGGAATCTTCTGACGACACTCCAGCTCCAAACCAGAGCACCACGTAAACCCCTGGAAACAGTCACGGGTCATAGAAGCTCTTCGCAGGAGCCGGTGCTCGCCGCTCAGTGGTGTGACTCTTCTAGGGAGATGTCTTCATAGAAATGGCCTCAGCCGATAAAAAGAGCAAGGCTTCCCCACCCAATGTTCTCTGTTTCCTCTTGTGTAATGTGATCTCTTCCTACACATGCACCCACCATGACACGATGCCCTCTCCAGAGCTGAGCCGATGTCAGTGCCGTGCCATGGGACATGAATAACAGTACACTTTTAAATAAACCTCTTTTCTTTATAAAGCTAGCCTGCCTCGGGTGTTCTGTTACAGTAATGCAAAATGGAGTGGAACAGAAAATTTAGTACCAAGAAGTGGGGCCAATACTATACTTGAAAATATGGAGGCAGCTTTGGAATTGGCTAATGGGCAGAAGTTGGAAGAGTTTGGAGGCTGGGAAAAATCTAAAATGCTGTAAGTGAAGCTGGGTGTGGTAGTGCACACTTGTAATCCAGTATCTGGGAGGCTGAGACAGGAGGATCACAGGTTCGAGGACAGTCTCAGCAAGTAGTAAGATTCCCATCAACCTAGCAAGACCCTGTTTCCAAATAAAAATAAAATAGGGCTGGGGGTGTATTTCAGAGGTAGAATGCCCCTGGGTTCAATTCCCAGTGCCACAAAATAATAACAATAATAAATAATAATAATAAGCTGTAAGTGGAACAATACAGTTGATTCTGGTAGGGGCTCAGATAAAGGGACTAGGAAAGTGCTGGAACATATTAGAGATTGACTAGTGGTCATGACCAGAATATTGATGTAAAATTTGGACAGTAAAGGCCATGCTGGTGAGTTCAGACGGAAATGGGGACTTTTTTGGAAATTTAACTAAAGGCCAACCTTCTTCTACTATGGCAAAGAACTTTTATGCCTCGGGTCTGTGCCCTAAAATTTTTTTTTTTTTTTTTTTTTTGCAGTACTGGGGATTGAACTCAGGGGCATTCTACCTCCGAGCTATACCCCCAGCCCTATTTTTTATTCTTTATTTTGAAACAGCATCTCACTAAGTAGCTGAGGCTGGCCGCGAGCCCGGATCCTCCAGTCTCAGCCTCCCAAATGCTGGGATTACAAGCGTGCGCCACCACGCCCAGCTTCTAAAATTTTTTATAGAAGGCTATACTTAAAAGTGTTGGGTTAATTTATCTGGCAGAGAAAACGTCAGAACAGCAAAGCATTCAGGCAGGAGCATGGGTATTATTGGCTGCTTTTGGTCAGATTGACAGTGAGACTTCGGAGCAAAGGAAGCAGAGCTGAAAAGATTTGGAAAATTTCACAACGTGTCCAGGGAAGGAGAAAAGAAAAAGCGTGTTTGGGACAGGAGGTCGAGTGGCCATTTGCTAAAGAGATTAGCAGGGAAGAGGCCCCAAGGACATCTCAGAAATCTTGGAGGCTGCTCCTCCCATCTTAGGCCAAGAAGTCTAGAAGTGTAAATTTGCTTCAAAGACCAAGCAAGGGCGCTCTCTACGGCACCCCTATCCAGGCCCCTCAGGGTTCGACTCCAGCAAAGTTGGTTCAGGCCAGCCAGGGATGGGTGCTACCAGCAGCGGACAGTGCTGGCTTTTCAGGTTCACACGAGTTACGAGGTCATGATGACTTTTACTGAGATTTCAAAGGGAAGTCTAGATGACCAGGGAGAAGTTTGCTGCAGGTCCCAGCCTCTGCAGGGAGCCCCCAAAAGGTGAGGCCTCGTGGAGCTGTGTGAGTGGAGTTGCAGTGGGGACCCCAGAAAGGTAGAGAGGCCAGCGACAGGCCAGCATCAGTGTCTGGCCCCGGAGGTCAGCCACGCGGCCTGTAACCGGCAGAGGCAGAGTTGCGAGGCTAACCCAGGCTGTCCAGGTCCTGCAGGGCTCGTCCCTGGCTGCAGCGTGCCGAAGATGCTGGACTTGGAGCTTTAAGATTTAACCTCTGCCTGCTGGGTTTCAGTCTAGCTTTGCACCAGTGACTCCTTTCTCCTCGCCTATTCCTCTCTTTTGGAATGTGCCTGCCTCACCATTGTATGGTGGAAGTATTGACTTTGTGTGTTTGAGGAGGGGTCACAGCTGAAAGAGTTTGCCTTGAGTTTCAGAGGTGCCTTTGGACTTGGACTTTTGAGTTAGGATGGGATTCCTGAGGGTGGAGTGAATGCAGTTTGCACCGAGACAGGCATGAACCTTGGGGGTGGAGGGAAGGAATGCTGCGGCTGGCTTGTCTGTATTGTAAGAAAGCAATCTAGGGGACTTACAAGATCACATAGAGAGTGGCAGGCTTCCACTTTGTAACTGTAGCTTAGGTGTCTATTCTGTAACTTGTGTACCTGTGTCTATCTGTTCCACTCCCAGGATGTACGGGTTTCCTGTTTCTCCTTTTGTAAAAGCTGCCCCGGGGAAAACCAGCCAGCCGGATTAGATGTGAAGGCTTAGTCCAGTCACTAGGGGATGACGCGATGGCCTGTGTGCTCGAGGGATAAAAAACCGCATGGACTGCTCGTGCAGTGCGCTCGCTCCAGCTTTAAGGTGGCATTCTTAGATTTAGTGAAGTTTTTTGTTTTTTCATTATTCTTTATTTGCAGCTTCCCTAAAATCTATTTCTAAGATCTTTTAAATGTATCCCCCAAAGTTTCAAGTGTCGGGGAGTTGGTCCTTAGAGTTGAGAGGCTTAAAGATTTAGGAGGCGGGGCCTGGTGGGAGGTCTTGAGATCACTGGGGGGAGGGGCCTGCCTGGAAAAGAATCAAGTCTTTTTTTTTTTTTTGCGGTACTGGGAATTGAACCCCGGGGCATTCTACCTCTGAGCTATACTCCCAGCCCTATTTTTTATTCTTTATTTGGAAACCGGGTCCCACTAAGTTGCAGATGGCCTCACTAGGTAGCTGAGGTTGGCCAAGAACCTGGATCCTCTGGTCTCAGCCTCCCGAATGCTGGGATTACAAGCATGCGCCACCACGGCCGGCTAAAGTCTTTGTTCTTGTGGGACCTTGAGTTAGTTCTCCTGAGAGGGTTGAAGTGGAGACAGGTGAATGTTGGATGACGTCATTAACAGAGACCCCACACATTTATGTCTTTTGACAACATCAGAATTTACTGAATCACAATAGATTCACAAGTTCTATCAATATCAAGACATCAATTCACTGTGTGCTCATGGTCCACTTGGTAGCTTGGAGCAGGACAGCTGCAAATTCTTTTATTCCATTTCGATCTTAACGACTAGTATCCGTAACGCTCAAGACACACGTCACACTTCACGCAGTGAGAGGAAGAGGTACAGGTGGCCACGGGGTTTCGAAAGGCTGTGCCAGGGGCAAAGGCAGAGTCGCCGCAGTGGTCAGCGTAGGGCTCTAACCGGCGAAGGCGCAGAGCTTGTTTGGGGTGGAGAACGGTTCAAGGTGAGGAGCTGTCGGAAGTGACAGTCCAGAAGACAGACAGCTTCAAAGTCACAGCTTGGCGTGGGCCTTTCGTGCATCGTGGTCAAACTGTGCTGAGCTGAAGCCCAGGACAGAGAGTTGGCAGTCTGCTGCTGTGGCGATTTTCCTGGGCACCAGGGGACAGGTCAGCGTGCTTGGGGTGGGGGGGGGTCCTCTTTTTATGGGTCTTAGGTGAGGGGGCTACATATGGTGAGATTTATAAATTCTTATGTCTGGTGGTTATTTATTTATTTTTTTTGTGGTGTTAGAGGTTGAACCCAGGGACATTCTCCATCCAAACCACACCCCCAACCCTATTTTATTTTATTTATTTGGAAGCAGGGTCTCACTACGTTGATGCAAGCCTTACTGAGTTACTGAGCTGCTGGGGCTGGCTTTGAACCTGTGATCCTTCTGTCTCAGCCTCCCAAGTACTGGGATTACAGGCGTGCACTATTGTATCTGGCTTATGCCTGGTGTCTCTGATATGATTTGATATGCTAGAGTGTCCATATACTCCTGATTACTTAGTAATTAATTAATTTACTTATTTTATTGTGGCACTGGGGATTGAACCCAGGGGTATTCTATCTCCAAGATATACCCTCCCAGATCTTTTTAAATTTTTTTTTTTTTTTTTTTTTTTTTTTTGCGGTACTGGTGATTGAACTCAGGAGCATTCTACCTCCAAGCTACACCCCCAGCCCTATTTTTTATTCTTTAGTTTGAAACCGAGTCTCACTAAGTTGCAGAGTGCCTCACTAGGTAGCTGAGGCTGGCCGCGAACCCGGATCCTCCGGTCTCAGCCTCCCGAATGCTGGGATTACAAGCGTGCGCCACCACACCCGGCTAAATTTTTGGTATTGAAACAGGGTCTCTCTAGGTTGCTGAGAGTCTCACTAGGTTGCTGAATCTGGCCTCAAACCTGTGACCTTCCTGTCTCAGCCTCCCAACTACTAGGATTACGGGCATGCACCACCACGCCCACCTGGCTCAGAAAAGCTCTTTAAATCTGACCATTTGTAAGAGAGTACAGAGATCATTCTCCTCCCTCCAGCCTTCCCAAAGCTCCAACTCTAGTCAAGTGGTCTTTTTGCTGCCTGGCCCCACCCAAGGCGCCCCAGGAGCTTTGCCCTAAGTTACCTGATCAGCAGAAAGTCATTTATGAAGGAAAGCGGTCCACACGAATGCGTACAAACACTGCTTTCACTCTGCAAAGCTATTAGGAGCTTTGTAAGAGAAAGCAAGATGAAAACCAGATATACATCATATTGTATCCCAGGTGCCACATCTGTCCTGGAGACCATCCTTCCGCCATCCATGGTGGGTTTTTGTTGCCGTTGTTTTGCTTTGTTTTTGTGTTTCCTCTCCTTTTCAGGGAGATGTTGTATCTTGATGAGGTTCATTGTAATGAGCACCTCAAGTCCCTCTTTTGTGCATAATTGTGCACGCATCTGCAGCCCTGCTGGCATACAATTTGGTATCCTTTTTCACAGAATTAGCATTCTTCTGCATCAGGACAAACCCTTTGTGAACATTTTTCTGCCCAGCTGATATGCCTTTGTTTATCTGAGCAATCCCCTGTGGTCAGATATTGAAACTACTTCCCATTCGATTTTACCACTATTTTTTTCTTAAACGTTGTAATAACATCTTTGTAAAACAATTTGACCACATCTCTGATCATTTCCTTTGGAGAGATTTTTAGAATGGAATCAGGGAATCAGATGGAATGAGTCTTTTGGCAGCCGTTGGGAAACAGGATGAAATTGCTTCACAAAGGAGACCGCAAGCAAGGGAGGAGGAGGGCAGCTTTCAACACACAATCGCCAGCACTGACCATTGCTGCTTTATTAAAAAAAAAAAAAAAAAAATCTCCTGAGCCAGACGTGGTGGCGCACGCTTGTAATCCCAGCATTTGGGAGGCTGAGAACGGAGGATCCGGGTTCGAGGCCAGCCTCAGCTACCTAGTGAGGCTCTCTGCAACTTAGTGAGACCGTGTTTCAAAATAAAGAATAAAAAATAGGGCTGGGGGTATAGCTCAGAGGTAGAATGCCCCTGAGTTCAATCCCCAGTAACACACACACACACACACACACACACACACACACACACACACACACACACACAAATCTCCTAAATTGAAGGGCAAGAAATGGCATCCTATATTTGTATTTATTCAATTACCAGGGGGTGGAAACATTACCAGGCTTGTTAACTGGTGGCACTTCCTCCTGTGCTTTGCCTGTTCATAGCCTCTGTCCCTGCCTATTAAAAGTATAGCCAAAGCCAGGAGTGGTGGCACATGCCTGTAATCCCAGTAGTTGAGAGCCCAAGACAGGAGGATCACGGGTTCAAGGCCAGCCTCAGCAATGTAGTGAGATCCTTAGCAACCTAGTGAGACTCTGGTCTCCCAAGCTTTCACCTCAGTAAGACTCACTTAGGAAACGAGCTGGCTGCAAGGCCCAGACCCCCACCCCGACGGGGTCACCCGAATCTCAACAAACTCCCCAGGTGTCTCTTCTCTCCTGGAACATCTGGGAAACATCTGGCCACCGACCCGAGTCTTCTCTCCAGCAAGGGGAAGCTGGCTCACCTGGCTCGGGAAGGGGCAGTTCTGCCAATTGGGTAGGCATGGCGGCCTGGGGGGGAGGCTTAAGAGCTCAGATGGAGAGACAGATGGCAGGATGTCCGCACACAGTCAAAGTGAGTCACAGTCCCAGAGTGGTTTCATCTTTTCCTTCCTTCCTTCCTTCCTTCCTTCCTTCCTTCCTTCCTTCCTTTCCTCCTTCCTTCCTTCCTTCCTTCCTTCCTTCCTTCCTTCCTTCCTTTCTTCCTTTCTTCCTTTCTTTCTCTCATAAATGAATGACTGGATGGACAGAACCCCAGAAAGGGCAAGAAATCACTCGGATCCTGCAAGCAGTCCTGGTTAAGAGTCTCCGTACAACAAAGCCTTGCTCTCCCTGCCTGCATTTTCTCCTAGAATCTGGCTATGGAGCACTGCAGCACCCAGTACATGCCACGCTCTGAACAAGGCACAGGGTCTCACTAAGTTGCTGAGACTCTCGCTAAGTTACTGAGGTTGACCTCAAACCTGTGATCCTTCTGTTTCCGCCTCCCAAGTCCTGGAGTTAACAGGCATGCTCCTCCACGCCCAGCATCCCGGGTCTGTCACAACTATAAACTTTGCAGGTTGAGGAAAATTGAAAATTTTCTCTCCTTCACCTTCTTTATGTCAAATTTCCTAAAGACCCTTTGTGACTGCGTTAGGAATGTAGATAATGCAGAGTCAGGTGCAGTGGCTTAGCCTTTAATCCTAGTACCTAGGAGGCTGGCACAGGAGGATCGCAGGTTGGAGGCTAGCCTCAGCAACTTAGACTCTGTTTCAAAATAAAATAAAATAAAATAAAAGGGCTGGGAGTGTAGTTCAGAGGTAGAAGGACCCTGGGTTCAATCCCCAGTACCAAAAATAAAAAACCAGTTCTGCCATCTCTCTCCTCATAACTGCTTGGCTGTGACCTTCAGGGTGACCTTTCTCCCCCATGCTCATTCAAGGAAAGAGTTCTTGCTTCAAGGAACCTCTCAGAACCTTCCACTCATCGTGGTTACTCCTTCCTCCAACTCATTCATTCATTCATTCATTCATTCATTCATGAATATTTCTTTTCTTTGTGGGGGGTACTGGGGATTGGACCTAGGGGCATCTTACCTCCAAGCTACACCCTCAGACCTTTCTATTATTTTATTTTGAAACAGGGTCTTGCTAAATTACTGAGGATCTCGCTAAGTTGCTGAAGCTGTTTTCAAACCTGTGATCCTCCTGTCTCAGCCTCCCAAGTACTGGGATTACAGCTATGTCACTACACCTGGCTGTTTTTCTTTCTTTCTTTCTTTCTTTCTCTCTCTCTCTCTCCTCTTTCTCTCTCTTTCCCATCCTAATGATGAGAGATTAGGTTGGCTTTTTTTTTTTTTTTTTGCGGTACTGGGGGTTGAACTCAGGGGCATTCTACCTCCGAGATATACCCCCAGCCCTATTTTTTATTCTTTATTTTGAAACCGAGTCTCACTAAGTTGCAGAGTACCTCACTAGGTAGCTGAGGCTGGCCGCGAACCCGGATCCTCCGGTCTCAGCCTCCCAAATGCTGGGATTACAAGTGTGTGCCACCACGCCCGTCTTAGGTTGGCTTTTTATTTGACAAAAATCAGTAAATATTTCTGAGTACGCATCGTGCCCAGAGCCCCAGTGGCGGGAGGTATGCGTGTATCTTCAGGGAGGGCAGAAGGGGTCCGGGATTCACCTATGGATTCGGGGGGGGGGGGGGTCACGAGCATTCCGCCCCCGAGACCCGCTAAGAGTGTGCGATGCACTTCAGAGTTCGGCCAGCTCCCTGGGCTCCTCCTTACCCAGGGCCTCTGGGTTCCCTTGGTCCGGGTCTTCTTTATGTATTTTGGAAATACAAGAATGCATTTGCATTTGTAAGCTGGGCGTGGTGTCACAAGCATAGAACCCCAGCACTTGGGAGGCTGAGCCAGGAGGATCACAGCTTTGCGGTCAGCCTCCGCAATTTAGTGAGACCTTCTGCAACTTAGTGATACCCTGTTTCATAATAAAAAATAAAATAGGGCTGGGGGTGTAGTTTGGAGGTAGAATGGCCTTGGATTCAACCCCCAGTACCACACACACACACACATATATGTGTGTGTGTGTGTGTATGCATATATATGTGTGTGTGTGTGTGTGTGTGTGTGTGATATATGATATACATATATATGACACATAATATGACATATAATATAAACATACATGTATGCATTTCTACACTCTGTTTGGAGCAAGGCGGGTCTTTTATCAATAACAAATCAGGGAGACCGTCCTCCATGGTGTACGTGAGCCCGGATGACAGGACTTCGTGACCAGCTGGTCCTTTCTGTCCCTGAGCTCAATGGTTTTCGCTAGTGACCTTGGAATCCTTGGGGGTCTCCTGGAGCCCCTCAAGTGCAAGGCTAGACGGGGCCAGGCGACAGGGCTGGGGCCCCAGCCTTCTGCTGACAAAAGCACCTCAGCTTCTTCAGTCCTGTGCAGTGGGCTTTTGCGCACCACCTCAGGGTCCCGTGACTGAAGTGTCTGGGGGCCCTGCAGCCCATCAGGAGTGGACAGGTCAGCGGTGGGAAGAAGCCAGCTGTCACCGCTCTCTCTCTCTCCCTCCCACAGCTGGAGGGTCAGGTGTCTGCAGCACAGGGCCCTAACAGGATCACCTGATCATCCAGAATCCAGGAGACCAAAAGGAAAACGACCCCCTTCCCTTAGCAACAGGGCCTGCCTCTGCGCTCCGGGCTCCAGTCTGTGAACTGGGTCACTCGGCTAGCACGGCTGGTACCAGGCACAGATGGATTCCTGCGGCCGCTTTCTGGGTCACCTTGGGGTTCCCACGCGGGGTTCCTCTGTAGTGGCAGAGTTCCTTGGTGCCACAGACTCCGAACACTCCTGCCCCTTGCTCTCTCTTAGGGACTGAGTGCTGTTACGCCCCCTCCCAAGTTCACACGTGGAAGTCTTAGTCCCCGGGATCTCCGAATGTGACTGCGTTTGCAGAGAGGACCTTTAATGGGGCAATTAAATTGAAATGAGGTCATTTGGGTTGGCGCTAGTCCAGTGTGACTGGTGTCCTGATGGGAAGGACACAGGTACACGCAGAGGACCAAGTGAGGGCACGAAGAAGCCGTCGCTCGTCCGCACACTCCGGAGGGGCCTGAGCAGGAGGCAAAGCCCAGCTCCGGAGCTGGAGACAAAACACTCTTGTTTGTGGCACCCAGGCTGTGGCTTTATGGAAGCCCAGACAGACCAAAACAGTCCATCTTTGAGACTCAACCAAATTCAGGCCTAAATAAACAGTAAACGAGAAAGATTGTGTCTGAATTTGGACAAGCCTTCACTTTCAGAAATCTGTTTAAAAAGTAATTTTTTAAAAAGGTGAAACCCTGCCTCTCATGCTTACATGAGAATGAACATATGTTAAAGATTCTGTTTTCCTCTAGCTGGGCACGGTGGGTCACGCTTGTAATCCCAGTGCCTGGGAGGCCGAGGCAGGAGGATCACAGGTTGGAGGCTAGCTTTGGCAACTTAGTGAGAGGCTCAGCAACTTAAGAATAAAAAATAAAATAGGGCTGGGGATCGCTCAGATTCAATCCCCAGTACACACACACACACACACACACACACACATATGCAAGCGTGTGCTCATGCACACACACGCACAATTCTATTTTGTTTGTTATTCAGGAAGGGAACTAGGCAGATAGATACTCTAGCTGGATCCAAGGAGAAAGGAACAGCCACACTTTTAGTTCTGGAATATTGAAATGGACTTTGCGAGCCGGGCATGGTGGCGCACGCTTGTAATCCCAGCATTCAGGAGGCTGAGACCGGAGGATCTGGGTTCTCGGCCAGCCTCAGCTACCTAGTGAGGCACTCCACAACTTAGTGAGACCTGGTTTCAAAATAAAGAATAAAAAATAGGGCTGGGGGTATAGCTCGGAGGTAGAATGCCCCTGAGTTCAATCCCTAGCACCGCCAAAAAAAAAAAAAAAAAGAAGAAGAAAAAAAAAAGAAATGGACTTTGCGTTGCTTACCTGCCACTTACTTACACAGGGAACAGTGACTCAAAGACGGCAAGCTCTGTGCAGAGACGCAGAGACGCCAGTACTCCGCCAGCATGCCCCCCTCCCAAAGTGAGGGGACTGGGCTTGTGCAGCCACAGCGCCTGGAAGGAGGCTGAGGAGACAGGACGCCCGCAGCCAGACCCTTCTCCGCCTGTCTTCGACTCTGCAGTCACCGATCCTGGGGGCCCTTCCCATGCAGCACCACCCTGTCCTGCCTGCTGCTAACTCAGGGTCTGGCACTGGCCTTGAACCTTCCATCCTCCTGGCTCAGCCTTCCGATACTGACTGCTGCTCCTCAAGATGGTCTGAGGCAGCCCGGCGTGGTGGCGCACGCTTGTAATCCCAGCATTCGGGAGGCTGAGACCAGAGGATCCGGGTTCTCGGCCAGCCTCAGCTACCTAGTGAGGCACTCTGCAACTTAGTGAGACTCGGTTTCAAAATAAAGAATAAAATAGGGCTGGGGGTATAGCTCGGAGGTAGAATGCCCCTGAGCTCAATCCCCAGTTCCGCAAAAAAAAAAAAAAAAAAAAAAAAAAAAAAAAAAAAAAGATGGTCTGAGGCTCCTGTGAATCATGCTCTGCCCTCTGAAAGGTTTGCGCACATGCACGTGGTGTGTGTGTGTGTGTGTGTTACTAAGGATTGAATTTAGGGGCGGCATTCTTTCTCTGAGCTATATCCCTAGCCCTTTCCATTTTTTAATTTGAAACAGGGTCTAGCTAGGTTGCTAAGAGTCTCACTAAATTGCTAAGGCTGGTTTTGAACCCATAAACTTTCTGTCTCAGCCTCCCTAGTCCTGGGATTATAGAAGTGTGCCAACATCCCTGGCTTGAAAGGTTCTTATTGGCAGTAAAAAATAACAATAATAGCCGGGCGTGGTGGCACACGCTTGTAATCCCAGCATTCGGGAGGCTGAGACCGGAGGATCCGGGTTCGCGGCCAGCCTCAGCTACCTAGTGAGGCACTCCGCAACTTAGTGAGACCCTGTTTCAAAATAAAGAATAATAATAATAAAAAAATAGGGCTGGGGGTATAGCTCGAAGGTAGAATGCCCCTGAGTTCAATCCCCAGTACCGCAAAAAAATAAAATAAAATAAAATAAAAATTAAAAATAACAATAATAACTATGACTTAGCAAGTGGCGTCCTGTGCCTGATTCAGTGTCAGGCACTTCATATGCATTTTTCTTATATATGTTTCATTTTCACATTCTATATGTAAAGTTATTTATGTGTATAAATACATAAAACAAAGGCACACATAAAGTACATATAAGCATATAAAGATATATATTATATAATCATTATATAATCTGTGTGTTTTGTGTGTGTGTGTGTGTGTGTGTGTGTGTGTGTGTGTGGCATTCTACCTCCAAGCTGCACCCCCGGCCCTTTGTATTTTTTGTTTTGAAACGGTCTTGCTAGGTTGCTGAGAATCCCCCTATGTTGCTGAAGCTAGCTTTAAACCTGCAATCCTCTTGTCTCAGCCTCCCAAGTTTGGGGTTACACCATGCCTAGCCATTATATAATCTGGAAATAATTTATGTTTATTTCTATTCATGCATGTAAGAGAAAATAATAATTTAAAATGGATGCATCCGGGTGTGGTGCAGCACAACTGTAACCCCAGTACTTGGGAGACTGAAACAGGAGGAGCACAGATTCAAGGCCAGCCTCGGCAACTTAGTGAAACCCTGTGTCAGAATAAAAAATAAAAAGGTCTGGGGTGTAGCTCAGAGGTAGAATGCTCCTGGATTCATCCCCAGTACAAAAAAAGAAAATAGATTGATGAGCCGGGCACCCACGGTGGGGTAGTGACAGAGTGTCAGCGCTTCTGTGGCACTGTGTTCTCCCCAGGCTGAAATTGGATTGTTTTGTTTTTCTGCACTTTCTTCCCTCAGAAAAATCCGAGAAATTATAATTATCTGCTCACCCATATACAATGTGAATGAGACTTTGAGACCCTGACGCGTTGTATCTGAGTCTTTTAAACACGAGTAACACAATTAGTTTGCTAGGGCTGCTGAGGCCAGGTATCTCGAGCTCAGTGTCTTAGATGACAGAAATGTTTCTCCTGGGTTTGGAGGCTGAAGTCCAGGCTCGGCGCGGGCGGGCAGGCCAGCCCTTTGTGGGGCTTTGATGCCCCTCGATCCTCTGGCGCGCTGGTCTATAAATCCATCATGGCGACATCTCCGCCTCGTCCTCACGCAATGTTCTTGTGGTGAGCGTGCCCACATTTCCCCGGGGGATACGGAGCCAATGGTCTTGGATTAGGGGCCCATCTTCCTCCAACACGCCCTCATTTAACTAATGACGATGTTGGCAGCCACCCTATTTCCAAACAAGATGGCACCCTTAAGCAGTGGGGTTAGGACGTTGGGAAGGGGTATAATTCAACCTGCCATGATCGCCCACCTTTGCTTGGATTTTAGGTAAAATAATCAGCCATAACATGTTCTGTATCGCCCCGCAAGAGGACCCTGGCAGAGTTAATTGCAGGTTAATTGCACCCTTACACCCTACTGGGCTGCGGTCTGGCCCTCTCTGGGTCATTTCCTCTAATCCTCAGATCAGCCCTGAAAAGGTTGACTGGTTTGTGTGCTCGTGTGTGTGTGTGTGTGTGTGTGTGTGTGCGTGCTACTGAGGATTGAACTCAGGGGTATTCTACCTCTGAGCTACATTTCTAGCCCTTCTTACTTTTTATTTTGAGATAGGGTCTTGCTAAATGGCTGAGATTGGCTTCAAACCTATGATCTTCCTTCCTCAGCCTCCCAAGTGCTGGGGTTACAGTAGTCAACAGTATGCCTGGCTTCTTATCACTTTTTCTTTTTTTTTTCCATACTGGGGATGGAACCCAGGGGCATTCTACCTCTGAGGTGTACCCCCAGACCTATTTTATTCTTTTATTTAGAAACAGGGTCTCACTGAGTTGCAGATGGCCTCACTAAGTAGCTGAGGTTGGCTGCGAACCTGCGATCCTCCTGTCTCAGCCTCTCAAGTGCTGGGATTGCAAGCGTGTGCCACCACATTCGGCTTTTCTCATCACATTTTGCAGAAGAGAAAACGGAGAAAGAGCTGGACACAGTGGCAAAACCAGTAATCCCTGTACTTGGGGGGCTGAGACAGAAGGATCCCAGGTTTGAGGCCAGCCTCAGCAAGAGAAGACCCTGTTTCAAAATAAAAAGTAAAAAGGGCTGGAGGTGTAGCTTGGAGGAAGAATGCCCCTAAGTTCAATTACTAGTACCAAATAAAAACAAAAACTCAGCCGGGCGTGGCAGCACACGCTTGTAATCCCAGCATTTGGGAGGCTGAGACCGGAGGATCCGGGTTCGTGGCCAGCCTCAGTTACCTAGTGAGGCGCTCCGCAATTTAGTGTTTCAAAATAAAGAATAAAAATAGGGCTGAGAGTGTAGCTTGGAGGTAGAATGTTCCTGGGTTCAACCCGCAGTACCACAAAACAAACAAACAAACACAAACAAACAAACTTAGGAAGGGCCCAGGTCACAGCGGGGTAACTCTGAGCTGCTTCCTTCCTGGTCGGCAGTTACTTGACCCCGATTTAAGTAGATTGCCTTTGGTTACTGTATGGCCTGAAAGAACATCAGGCCCCACAGTGCAAGTTAAGTGGAACAGAACTTCAGGCTGACCCACTTCTTCAGCAAGAAGCAGAAATAAGAGTCTGAGCCCCCCCGTGGCCCTGCCACAGGTGTGGACAGCAGGTAGACAAGCCTGTTCATCCTCACGATGGTCCCAGGAGATACGGTTACTCATCGTCATTATTGAGTATGGTACCGAGATTGAATTCAGGGATGTTCTGCCACTGAGCTACACCCCCAGCCTTTTTATTTTTTTAATTTTGAAACAGGGTCTCACTCAGTTGCTGAGTCTCGCTAAGTCTCCAAGACTGGCCTTGAACCTGTGATCCTCCTGCCTCAGACTCCCAAGTACTGGGATTATAGATGTGCACCATCATGCCTGCCTTCCTTCCTTCCTTCCTTCCTTCCTTCCTTCCTTCCTTCCTTCCTTCCTTCCCTTCCCTTCCCTTCCCTTCCCTTTC
>PVLC010001839.1:37378-91154 GCA_004027655.1 Graphiurus murinus | reverse complement strand
TACTACCACGCCCGGTTCCCCCAGGCCCTTTTTAATTTTGAAACAGGGTCTTACTAAGTTGCTGAGGCCCTCACTAAATTGCTAAGTCTGGCTTTGAACCTGCAATCCTTCTGTCTCAGCCTCCCAAATACATGGGATTTCAGGCATGTACCACCACACCGTTACTACTTCTTCTTCTTCTTCTTCTTCTTCTTCTTCTTATTATTATTATTATTATTATTATTATTATTATTTTCATTGTGGTAAAATGTACCTATAAAATGAAGTGTAGCACTTTGAAGTCCGCATGGTAGTGGCGTGGGCCCGTGACAACGTGCCGCCATCACCCCGCGTCTGCGCTCAGGCCAGCGGTGGCGGCGGGGACGGCAGAGCGCCCTCCCAGTTCTGGAGCTGCCTTGCAGGTGGTTGCCTTCTCCTCATGCCTTCACTTTTCTGCTGTGTGTGTGTGTGTGTGTGTATGTGTGTGTGTATGTGTGTGTATGTGTGTGTGTCAGAGAGAGAGAGAGAGATATCAGTGTGCTGTCTTATCAGGACATGAGTCTTACTGGATCAGCGCCCACCCTTATGACCTCACTCAACCTTAAATGCTCCTCTCCAAATGCATCCACGGGGTGGGGGGGAGGTTAGAGCTCCAGCATAGGAATTTAGTGGCAGCGGAGAGGACCCCAAGTCCTCCATAACAACCCTGTCTAGCTGCAGAACGTCCCATCATCCCCAGAGAACCTCGGACCCGTTAACCCGTCCTTTCCGGTTTCCCTGCCGCTGGCACCATGGCTGTGCTTTCCAAGGCCGGGGCTTTCCCTGCACTGGACATTTCCATCAGTGGGATCATGTAAGCAGCCTTTGCTGTCTGGCCTCTTTCCTATGCTTAGAGCTCTTTTTCAAATCCTGTATATGTAGCCAGCCCCGGAGGCCCAGAACCTTGGGCACGTGGCCAAGGTTACCCAGCTGCTGGGTAGGGCGGGCAGGGGCCTGGGCTGGGCTGTCCCTGGACACAGAGCGGACAGTGGAGCCTGCGGTGCAGACAGCACACAACAAGGTTGACACGCAGCTGAGGGGCTCCCCTTCTTAAGAGATGTTCCTCCCAACTGGAGAAAGAGCCGCTGCTGGCTGCAGGCTCCCCAAAGGGCTGGGGCAGGCCGAGGTGCGGGAATGTGCTTTGTCATCTGCAGGAAGGCCACGGGCCCAGGCTGGCGACTTCAGGGGAGACCCAGGCCAGGGCTCTCTACCTGTTGTGAGTAGTGACACTGCCACCTGCTGGCAGCAAAAACACCCTGCACTAAAGAGCCAGGGTGGAAGCTGGGCCTGGTGGCATTTGGCAGGCTGAGACCGGAGGATCCAGGTTCGAGGCCAGCCTCTGCTACCTAGTGAGGCGCTCCACAACTTAGGGAGACCCTGTTTCAAAATAAAGAATAAAAAATAGGGCTCGGGGTGTAGCTCGGAGGTAAAGTGCCCCTGGGTTTAATCCCCAGTACCACCAAAAAAAAAAAAAAAAAAAAAGAGCCAGGGTGGCAGGTAGCCCAGTCCACGCACCAAAGAGGGCTGCAGGCTGAGCGCCTACTGTGTGTTCAGAGCTGTGCAGGGGCCTAAATCAGGCCCTCAAGCTGAAGAAATGCACGGCGAGAGTCGCACACATTTCTGAATGTTGACGTCAACACTGTTTTGACAAAGAGAGGCGTTTGTGACCGCTTGCTACCTGAAGAGACTCCAACAACATACAGGCCCAGCGGTACGCAGTTTGGGCCCGTTGAAAAAGTGTGCGAGTGTCCAAGTGCGTTTGGATCTGACGGCAAAGGGAAGCATCTGAAGGAGGTAACCCAGAGAACCCTGCGCGGCCTCGCTGGGTTGCTGGGGGGATCTGTGGGATGACACGTGGGTTGTGCAAAGGCCCGGTGGCAGCAGGTCTCACCAGCTCAGCTGTTGGTATTAATGGAGGCTCTGTGCCCCTGGAGCATCACAGAGGGGTTGGTGGGAACCTTGCATGATGGCCGTGGGGGGCGGCCTGGCTAAGAAGGATCCACAAGGAGGGATGGAGGGATGGCAGGACCCACGGGCATGGAGGGTATTAGTGCAGGACAAGGGAGGAGCTGGGAGGGTTGGCAACCATTGTGCTCTAAGTTCCACCTCCGGGACACCACCCTCGTTGGAGGCACGGACTTGTGCGGGGGTTGAACCCCCTGCAGCTCAGGTCTCCTGCGTGTGGCAAGGACGATGGCCGCTGGCTGGGCTAGGCTTGCGGGAGGCTGGGAACCCAGGAGGGGAGTCCGCCTGTGACTTCACAGCTGACACCCATCCTGCAAAGGGGAGGTTTCCTGCGAAACCCCTCAGCTCTTCCCACCTCTTTGCTGGGTGAACTTCCGAGTTAGAGCAGCTGGTGGCAGGCCTCAAGGGTGCCCAGCCCAGTCCTCGGGGGTCACCTATGCTGCGCTGCACGGGGGTGGGGGGCGCATTTCCATGCCCAGGATGTCATCCTGAGGTTCCAGTGGCAGCGCCGTGAGCACAGGTTCTCCACAGAGACTGGAGGAAATACACACTTAGGAAGTCGGGTGGAGAGCCAGGTGGTGGGTGGGCACTGCTAAGTGGATGATAAGGTAATTTGAGTCTCTGATATACTTATCACATTGAAGCAAGCAAGCCCAGGGAAGGTCCCCGAGGGTGAGAGGCTGCCTGTGACCCACCTGGCACCCGGGTTCAGGCTGTGTGCTGCTGAGGCACCCGTGCCTGGAAAGCAGGGTGCACAATCACAATCTTTATTTAATTTTATTTTTTGGTGGTGCTGAGGATCAGACCCAGGGCTTTGCACATTGATAATTAATTCATTAAATTGTGTGGTACTAGGGATGGAACCCAGGGGCATTCTCTGAGTTACAATCCCAGCCCTATTTTTTTTGGTATTGGGTATTGGACCCAGGGGCATTCTACCTCCAGGCCACACCCTCAGCCCTATTTTTTATTCTTTATTTTGAAACAGGGTCTTACTAAGTTGTGGAGGGCCTCACTAGGTAGCTGAGGCTGGCCGCGAACCTGCGATTCTCCTGTCTCAGCCTCCCAAGTACTGGGATTACAAGCATAAGCTACCACGCCCGGCTTCCCAGCCCTATTTTTTGAAATAGGGTCTCACTAAGTTGCCGAGTCTGGCCACAAACCTGTGATCCTTCTGTTTCAGCGTCCCAAATACTAGGATTCCAAGTGTGCGCCACCACGCCCGGCTTTGACATTTCTTTTTATGCTACTATGACCTTCAGATTGACAAAAATGTTGGAGAAACACATATTATATAGAAAAGTTCATTTATTCAAATTAAATTATGAGTTTCATATACAAATAGAATCTGTGTAAATAGTTAAAAATACAAGATACTATGAATTTTAATCTTATAAAAATACAAAAATAACCTTTGTATTATTACACATACAGATTTCCTTTCACATGACCGAAGCACACGCCCTCTTGTGCTGGTTAAAAGTACTTCGATGGCTTCTGAGGCCCCAGCTCTGTGACGTGAGCCCCCGCCGGGGTGTACCAGCAGGCCTCTCCTCCAGACCTGGAGTTCAGGAGGGGAAAGGTCTAAATGTGCTTTGGGGTCCGGGGGTACCCGGCGGGCGGGCGGGCGGAAGGGCACGGTGGCTTGCGCCTGCAGTGCTGTGCTGGGCGGATGGAAGGGCACGGTGGCTTGCGCCTGCAGTGCTGTGCTGGGACACAGCGGCGTGTCACGGGTCCAGCTCGCTTTCGTTCTGCAGTGTCTTCATCGCCAGCCCCCAGAGAGTCATGCTGGAGAAAAACTGCCCCTCGGAGTTCCTGTAAGCCGCCGCCGCCCGGCCGCCCAGGGGGTCGCTGCAGTGATTGTCCAAGGTGGCCAGGGAGGAGCGGACCAGGGAGGCGCCGTCGGCCGGCAGCGGCTCCGCACCGGCCACCGTGTCCACGTCCGGAAAGGTGTAGGCCTGGTGCGGGGCCTGCGGCCCGTGGGGCTTGCTCAGCTTCTCCTGGTCACCTGCGCCCTGCGGGGGGATCACGGAGCGTAGCTTGCAATAGGAGCCGGCAGAGTGGCCGTCCAGTTCCTCCATGGCAGTGTCCCCTGGGGGCACCGGGGGCTTGACGGCCACGGGCATCAGTGCCACCGACACGTCCTGCGAGAAGGAGTCGGAGCTCTGCGACTTCTCCAGGTCCGAGGTGTCCATGGCGGTGAGCTCCTCCAGCGCGCCGGGGCTCTCGTCGGCGGCCCTGCAGTGCATCTTCTTGTGCCGCCGCAGCACGGCGGAGCGGGTGAAGCACTTGCTGCAGATCTCGCAGGAGTACGGCTTCTCGCCCGTGTGCGTGCGGACGTGCCTGCGCAGGTCCCCCGAGCCCCCAAAACACTTCCCTGGAAGAGAGAGGAGATGTTCTTAGATGGGGCCATTGGGGCAGGCAACCTCTTCCTCCTGCTAGGACACCGAGTGACCCAGACTGTGATCCAGAGCTGGCGTCGGGTGGCACCCGCTCACGTAGGGCCAGCCGCGGGTCCCTCTAGTGGGCCTGGGTTGTGAGTCCTCCAGGGACCACACGGGGCGCTACCCGGGCAGCCTGGCTGAGAACCACGGCCCCCCCATCAGTCTCAGCCCATCTGTACTTTAGAAACCCCTTTCCTGAAGGCACTCAGATATTTAGCCTTTAATACAGCTGTCCACATACTTCTTCAGGCTCTATTTCCCTTTTCTGTGTACACGATAAAGGTAAGAGGTGGAATTCCACAATGAAAACAGGCAGGAGATGGAGGGGAACTCAATACACCACTTTACCAAGGTTATAGTACGTTTAAAGGGCTGAGGACCAGCGGCAGTTTACATGGACGGCACTGGAACGTCTCGCACTCCTGTCTGTCACTCCCTTTGAAGAGTCGGCTATCTAGTTCTAGTCAAGCAACTGGTGGGGCATCAGGAAAAGAGGCCTTGAGCGACCCGTGAGATGGGGCCACCGTGCACTACGCTTGGGGCACGTTTCCATATAAAACCCCTGAAACCACGCACCATATAAACTCTGGGCACGTTTCCATATAAAATTCCTGAAACTGCCTGTCTGACATCTACGTTTTGCCCAGTGTCGGGCTGTTTTCTTTACATAATTTGACAGTGAAAACCTTTTCTGCACTGTCTTTGCAATGTGCCGTGTACTCAGGTTTGTGGTGTTCTTTGGGTCAGAAGCCTCGTCAACATTCCCCTGCTGCCACACACAACTGTGTGTACGCTGTGTGTACGCTGTGTGGCGCACACAAAGCTCACTTAGGATTGTGGGCACAGGCTCTTGTCTTGCTTTGCAGTATCTTCAAGGCAACACTCAATAGTGGAAAGCTGGGCAGAGCGGGACACCACTTCCAGGGTCTGCAGCACGTGTGACATCCGTGGAAGAGTCGCGACCAAGCGGCAGACAGGAGGCGCCTCCCTTCACGGTGCGAGGGGCGAGGCCCTGCCTGGACACCTCTGCACGGTCGGTCTAGCGAGGGGCCGCTGGCCAGCTGTGCTGGCGGCAGAGAGGAGGAGGTCTGCGCTGCACGTCAGACTGTGAAGCCATGCTGCGGCTGCTCCGGCCCCACCCAGGGGAGCTGCCTCGGGGTGGGGAGCCCCCAAGGAATGAAGTCCCCCTGGAGTAGCCTGCCGGCAAGCCAGGCGAGAGGGAAAGCACGGCTGCATGTGCAAGCAGGTGAACGCTGGGGAGAGGGAAGGGAGCAGTTCTAAAGACAGTGGCGCTCAGGATGACAAGCCACCTTAAAGGGGAACCTCCGCACAGCCAAGCAAACGAAATACACGTCCACGCAAAGCCCTGTGCACGGAGGTTCACAGGAGACCTGCTGAGTGAAGGAAGTCAGTCACAGAGGCCCGGTGCACAGCCCCTTTACAGAAGCACCGGAGACAGAGCAGATGGTGGCTGCCGTGGCTGGGGCTGGAAGGGGAGTGACGGCTAATGGTGTGGTGGTTTGTGGGTGCTGAAAGGTCCTAAAATCAGACTGTGGGGAGAATCATACAACGGAGTGAATATACAGAACCCAGATTGTTGACTTTAAATGGGTGAACCTGATGGTACAGGAAAACTATCTTGAGGTTGTTAAACATGGAACCTGTCTTGTAAGACTATTCCTGCTCCAGGGGCATTCTACTTCCAAGCTGTACCCTCAGCCCTTTTTACTTTTGAAACAGGGTTTGGCTAAGTTGCTGAGGCTGGCCTGGAACCTGCAATCCTTCTGTCTCAGCCCCCCCACTACCAGAATTACAAGCATGCACCATCATGCCCAGCTTGGAAGTGCCATTTTGGATTTTGGTTAAATTTGGGGGATTTACAGGTGAAGGCATTTTTGGTGTGGAGTTGCCTTCTGGATGCACCCCTCAAGTCCTGCCTAGTTAAGGTACCAACTACGATTAGACAAGCCAGTTAACAGCGGCCGACTCCAGCTCCCACAGCTGGACTGAGCACTGCTCCATTTGCTCTACACAGATAATCGTAAGGTCAGTGCCGCCTGTCGAGGTGCCCGTGACAGTGGCATGGAGTGGCACCCGTACTGGGCACCCACGTGAGTGCATGGGCGTCCCCTCCTCAGAGACCGATTGGGCGGCCTCCTGCTGGCCTGGCCCTGGCCACAGCTCCCGCCTCCGTCCTCATCTGCGCAGTAACGCGGACACTGAGGCCTGCTGGTCCACTGCCCTTCCGTGACCATCCACCACCCTCCTGCCCTACACTGACTCCCAGCACTCCAGGGACACCGTCCACGTCACTGCCCACGGCCATGCCTTCCTTCCCAGCTGGACCTTGAGAGTTCAGCGCCGGGGACCATCTCGGTCATCTCCTCTGGAGGATCAGGATAGCGTCTCACTCCTCAAAGACACACAGGAAGTGTCCGACATGTGAACGTGGGAAGGAATGGCAAAGACAGAGTGTCACTTTGACCTCACTAGGAGTCCGTCCGGGGGGCCTTACCGCAGGCGGCGCAGCTGTAGGGCCGCTCCCCTGTGTGCCGGACCCGGTGCTTCACCAGCTTCCTCTGCATGTTGAACGACTTCCCGCACTCGTCGCAGGTGAACACCTTGTCGGCCGTGTGCGTCTTCTTGTGCTCCTTCAAGTTGCTGAAGTTACTGAACCCTAGGGAGACAAGGGCAGGCGTGAGCCGAGGGCGGGGACCCGGCACCAGGCGCCTTCAAGGGAAAGGAGGCGCTCGGCTGTACCTCGGCCGCACGTGTCGCACAAGTGTGGCTTTTCTCCCGAGTGAATGATGATGTGGCGCTGGACGTCGCCGGAGGCTGCGAACCTGTAAGAGAATTTGAAAATTCAATTAAGAGCTTAGCGACGCTACTGAGGGTCTTCCTAACCGAGCCGCCGAGAGAGGAGACGGTCTGCTCCCGCACTGCTTCAGCAGGGGCTTGGAAACGGCCGGACTGAATCTGAAAGCTTTTTTTAAAGCAAAGTAGAATGTGACCCAAGTGTCTTGTTTTTAAAACTCTGTTCCTGCCTGGTTTCATCAAACTTTCTCCTTCAGTTTTATACATGGAAGGCCTGATCCTGTATGGTTTAGCATCGTTACCCCAGGGGCTAAGAGGAGAGAAGGGTCTCCCCAGTTCAGTCTCCCCAGTTCAGGGCTCCTGGGGCTGGAGGGACAGCACCCCAGCGCGGCAGCACAGGCCACGGAAGACCCTGAAGAGGGCCGGGGAGCCCTGGCCAGGCCAGGAGGGGGTGACTCTGGCGCTCTGCACTATAGACAAGGTGCAAACAGAGCCACGGGGTGTCAAGATGCAGCACGGCCATGAAGGTTTCTGAGAAAAGCCTCCCCTCCTCCCCCACGAACTCCGCCTGCCTCCTGGAGTCCTGGAGACCCCGGCATAGCTCTAAGTCAGAGGCGCCAAAGAACTGCAGGAGGACGGGAACTAGCACTCGCTGAGCAGGTGACGGCTGACCTGACACCAGTCACCCCATGTGATGTCTCCACAGCGCCAGGCTGGCGTTCTACCACACCCTGCAGAGGGGAGACTGAGTTCAGAGCTGGTCACCGGTTCCACTGGGTGGTGCGTCCCACCGGGCCCTTGGGCAGGAAGCCTATGCTCCCTCTTTTCTACCACTCCTGACAGGAGAGAGGGGTACATCCGGGGAGGGGCTGCACATGCGGATTTTTTTTTTGGTACTGGGGACTGAACTCAGGGCATTCTACCTCTGAGCTACACCCCTACTCCTATTTTTATTCTTTATTTTGAAACAGGGTCTCACTAAATTGCGGACGGCCTCACTAAGTAGCTGAGGCTGGCTATGAACCTGGATCCTCCAGTCTCAGCCTCCCAAGTATGGGATTATAAGCGTGCGCCACCACGCCTGGCTACATGCAGATATTTCAAACGAAATTCAGAAACTCCTGATTTCAAACACTGTGCAAAAGAAGACTTTCAAGAGTGCACGGTGAAGCGACAGTGTCTGCCACAGCATCAGACCTATGCCCGGGGTGGCTTTCAGTGTTCAGAGGCTGTAGCAGAAAGGGGACACGGGTGGCCCGGCAGCTCTGTTTGGCTTTCTATGATCAGGAGCCAGCCAGTTTCCTGAAGCTGAGTCAGCAGTGCTCCACGGCAGCAGAGGACTGACCTGCATCTGTCCCCGAGCCATCTCTGACCGAGAGAGTGTCAGTACGAGCTAGCGACAAGCGGAGATCTGTGCCCCGGAGCGTCCTGTGCACACAGCACTGAGCACACAGCAGGCGTCTAAGGAATGAGTGACTCACGACGTAAGAGAAATGTCGTGTACCTGGGTGCCTGCCCAGCTGTGGCTCCTTGCCCTGGCCAAGACCTATCACTCCAGCACAAGGGCTGGACGGCGGAGCAGAAGCATGGGCGGCCCCGAAACATAACCAAGCGAGGGGAAGGCGGGTCCGGCTGCGGCCTGGGCACGCTGGAGGGCCGGGCTCCTCATTTATAGCACGCTGTGTGGAGGACTCAAACTGCCACGGACGCCGTTCTTCCTCAGTCTCATTCTCTGCTGCCAGGTCAATGTCCCTCCCCGGACAGTCCGGCTCCCAGCGGGAGAGTCCAGTCTCCACTTTGGCTGATCCGTGGCTCGCGGCCCCTGCTGAAGTCTCTCCTGGTGTCTAGCCTCGCAGCTGTCACTCCCATTTCCCCTCCTAGACAGCCCCGCCTTGGCAACATTAGTCTGTGTTCACGGACATTTTGGGAATGAATGAAAGTTTTAGTAGAAAGTGATTTGTTTCACGTAAAGACCTATTTCCTTCCCAAGACTCCTGCCCTAGATTTTCTTTTAATTAAGCGTTCTCCTTCTTGCCCTCTCATGTGTCATGTGAGAAGCCAGAGGGTGTGAATGTCCCCGTGCTCTGCAGTGGTGGAGTGGCCCCGAGGTGACGGTGACAGAACACTGAACACAGACACCGAGCCCACCAGCGCCCCTCCCTCTCGCAGCAGAGGGCCCAGCACTGACCTCTTTCCACAGATCTCGCAGATGTAGGGCTTTTCACCAGAATGCCGGCGTAAGTGCGTCTGCAAGTTACCTGCCTGCAAAAAGAGGAAAAGAAAAAAAACACACCAATAATCAGGGTTTTTAAAAATTTAAACTATATAAATTCAAAAGGAAAACTGACAAATTTAGCCCGGTTCCAGCCCAAGTCTTACAGAAGACTAGATAGGCGCAACTCAAAAGAAGCCACGAGGACAGGCGAGCCCGACCTCTGCCCAGCCATCTGCTGCCCACAGGAGCCCCTGGCTGCGGCCTGGCCCGGGTGACCGCTCTGTGGTGCTGCCCTGTGCATGTGCCCAGTATACGGGGAGGTGGCCCTGGATCCCAACACCTTGCCATGTTTTATCTGGACTAACTATATGCAGCATCACTTGGAAAATAAAAAGCACATGTACATCACGCTTACTTTAGTATTCACTGTTTCTTTCTAAAAAACATGCCTTTGCTCATAAAAAACAGAAGATACTTCCAAAAAGTATTCCACCGGCAGTACAGCTGGTTCTGCCTAGCAGGTCTGTCCTTTTACCTTTATGCAAATATGCAAATCAGGAAGATCACAGCAGCACTGCAGGGCCTTTGTGTTCTAATTTCTGAATCTAGCAAGGCTTTGCAAAGAGCAACACTGAAATGGAGATCACCAAACAGATGTGCCTAAAGTACTATGGGGGAAATCGATACTATGTTACCTAAAGTACACTGAAATTAAAACTGTGAATGCCTCAGATATTAAAACAGCTGCTAATATCCAGTATTAAGATTTGAAGACAAGACCTTTCACTGCTATAATTTAATTGTCTCAAGCTGTCATTTTCCTCATTTAATTTTTATAGTGTTCTAGTGCCAAAAAAAAAACCCCAAACTCAAACAAACACACATACACAAAAATAAACTAACAGACCCCCAGCACTCATGTGCAGGCATATGCACAACGGAGCCACAGCGAGGCGGAGCAGAACCCACCGACACAGGCGGCCTGTTACACTGGCAAGCTGTGCTTTAAGTAAAACGAGAAGGCAGGCCATGGTTATAAGCCCGAAGGTGAACCTGATGTCCACCTGTGAGCGGAAACACACGAAAATAAAAAGTGTTGTCTGTAGTCTATGGATTACTTAACACGGAAGATTCATGAAGTCTACTGCACCCTTGGAAACACTGCATTAGGTACTATGCTTATGACTATGATAAACACGGCTTAGAGGAAACTTGGGTTTATTTTCAATATGCAAAGAGAAAGAATTTGGCAAAAGTTTGGGAAATACTCAGCTTTGCAGAGAAAGACCATTAAGAACAATGGTCTTAATACCAATAGCATTAATACCAGTAACAATCTACATTTGTAGAAACTGTAGTCTTTACATGCCACTGATAAATGTTATCTCTATTTTCTAGATGGAAAACTAAGACTCAGAGGAATAAAGCAGTTGCCCTAGTTGCATGTAGGCCAGAAATTAGTATTGGTTTGTGTGCCATTAAACTCCTCTCTGCTTGTGAAAATCCTGTGAAGAAGCTAGCACATTCTGAAGAGTCAATGTTGCAGTCACTCTGATACCCAAGAGACAGCTCACTGGAATCAGGACAACACACCAACAACCGTTTTCAGTCAGTCACCTCCAACTTCAGAACAGCCCACCTAACCATGTGAACTGCACCGCCCGCTCCACCAGGAAGCTGGACCCTCTCGTACAAGTTGATGCTGCAGGGCACATGAAGACTGAAATGCACTTGGAGTCAATTCGTAGCAAGGAAGGCTGCATTTTTCCTTTGTAAAAAGGCATTACTTGTTTTCAAAGCAAGCAATCAAGTGGCCTTCCACTTAACAGTATAATAAGCAGTAATAAAACTTCAACATGGTTCTTTACCCATTTCATACTGCAAATATATAAGAAAAATAATTATCTTCCTCCCAGATGAAAGAGCACATCTCATTCTAATAAACAGTGTAAGAGCAGATTACGAAACTAATGGAATAGCCAGGTGTGGTGGCGCACGCTTGTAATCCCAGCATTTGGGAGGCTGAGACCAGAGGATCCGGGTTCACGGCCAGCCCCAGCTACCTAGTGAGGCCCTCCACAACTTAGTGAGACCCTGTTTCAAAATAAAGAATAAAAAATAGGGCTGGGGGTATAGCTCGGAGGTAGAATGCCCCTGAGTTCAATCCCCAGTACCGCAAAAACAAATAAAAAAAATTAATGGAATGATTCAGGCAAAAATAATCCCTCCCCAAACCTGTAATACATTCAGATAATTTATACTTGGCTACTCAGCAAACTTGGACCCTGATTATTCAGGCTTTGGTTTTTGTTTTTGGTAAACTCTTGCCACTAGTCCTAATGACATCCTAGTGCGTCCACAGACCATGTCTTAAAGACCATCTACGGCTGTGTTCGTAAAAGCTCTACGGAGTGGTAGTAATGAACAGCTACCATCAACAGCTAGCAACAAAGCCCTTTGCTAAATGGTTGTATACAGTACTTAACTCAGCCCCCACAATGTTTTTATTTATGAATTTATTTTTGAGCTGGGGTCTCACTCTGTTGCCCAGGCTAGTCTTGAACTCTTGGACTCAAGGGACGGTCCCGCCTCAGCCTCTTGAGTGCTGGGACTTTAAGGAGGTTACCACTTCTCCTGGCTGTACTGATATTTGTAAAGAAGTTGATGACTGTGGGAGGTTAAGTAACTGGCTCAGGGTCCTAAAACTGGGATTGAATATGCTAATTCAGAGTTATCTGCTGCCTCTAAAGTTTTGTGCTGTTAAGACTATAATAAAGATATTAGCAGTGAAGGAATTTCTTTTTTGTGTGTGTGTTACTGGGGATTGAACTCAGAGGTATTCTACCTCCGAGCTATACTCCCAGCCCTATTTTTTATTCTTTATTTTGAAACAAAGTCTCACTAAGTTGCGGAGTGCCTCAGCTGAGGCTGGCTGCGAACCCGGATCCTCCGGTCTCAGCCTCCCAAATGCTGGGATTAAGAGCGTGCACCACCATGCCCGGCTGGAATTTCAATACCATTGTAAATTGAGATGGGACTTTTGTTGGACTGGGGATTGAACCCAGGGGCCTTTTACTTCTGAGTTATACCCCACCCATCCCCCTTTTTTAAACAGGGTCTTGCTAAATTGCAGAGGCTGGCCTTGAACTTGTGATCCTCCTGTTTCAGCTTTCCAAGTACTGGGATTATAGGTGTGCACCGCCAAGCCCAGCTGAAATGAACTTTTTAATAGAAAAACTCTGCTGTAGAAAGGTAACACCTAAGTTGAATGATCTTTATAATAAAATCTTTCTGAGATGGGCTTGGATATGAGGATTTAAATAAGAAAAAGTTTCTCTTCATTTGCCTTGAACTTTCTTCTAAAGGTGGCTGAGTGTTTATATGAAAAAATCAGGAATCGCAAAACTTCAGTGATCAAGGGATCTCAGATCTTAAAAACCATCCAGGTTAGGAGTTTCAAGACTTTGAGATTTCGCAAAGTACTGAAATTAAAACAAAAACAAAAAATCCCACGAAGGATTAACACAGGGCTGTCACTTGACAAGGGTCATTCCATTGGTAAAAGGGCACTTGACGATGAATGACCCTGAAAGAGTAGAAATCACCTCAGCGCAGAAAATCTCGTAACTTGGGAAGATCTTGTTAAAATGTCCCTGGTTTTGCATTTCCGCCAAGGAAGGGGAAAGGTCACCTCGGCATCAGTCCTGGCACCTGGGACTGGAGAGCCACCCTGTGCAGACAGCGCGGCTGGGGAAGACCATCTGCAGGGGCTGGCTCCCCGTCCTCCCTCACAGCCCCACGGGGCCTCCCTGCTCTCAGAACACTTCCCAGCCCAACGCCAGCTGCCCTGGGCGACTCCTTCTGCCTCTCCAAGAGATGCGACAACTCAGGTCCCTTCCCAAAGCCAGCTGAACCCACCAGGTTTCCTTCTCCTGCCACCGGCCCGGTGCCCTCCAGATGGTGTGCTCATGTGGCCACACTAGCGCACACCTTACCGCCTGAGGTCTGAACAGACACAGCTGCAGACTAAGTAACAGATGCATGTTCTGTCATCACGATCTAAGATGACCATGACGACATCTTAAGCTGATGTACCACACAGCCTGCTGACTCACTATTAATGCTGTGGTTAACTTGCAAAAAAAAAAAAAAAAAGCCTAATCTTACTAAACACTAAGTTCTCAGTAAACAGGATCAGAGATTCTTACTAGTGTTTTCTAACTTTCAAATCCTCAGAAGGAAAACTGGTTAGGCACTCACTGCTACTAAAGCCCTCAGGCAAGCTAGGTGGGGTGTTCTAATCCTCTCCCCTGCTGTGCATTCCTGCTGTGCACTGTGGGAGCCAGTGGCACACCTGGCTGAGCGTCCCCTGGGACTTGAGGCGGCCTCCTCCCTCCAGGGTCTCCAGCATCGGCCACCTCGGCCCTGCCCCCATACCAGCCGTTCGAGGGGCCAGGCGCTGCCTTCTTGCCCACACTGTTCCCACTCCGGGTGAGTGGCCTCCACAGCTCACAGGGCTCCGTCCTCCCGGGAGCCATCAGCTCTTCGAGGCCTCACTCACTCTTGCCCTCCCCAGGACGCAGAGCTTGGGGGCACTGTGGGCTTGCAATAGACACTTGCTGCAGGAAGTTTTTACAGCAGTCCTTGCTCCCCCCAAATTCACCATCTCACTATGAAAATAACAGCAACATACATCTGAAAATCAGAGCCTCAGAAAACTCTACGTTCCTAAAAACCTAAAGATGCTGAAGAAAAGAGGGGCATCTGTGCCGGACAGGCTGCCTTCGCTGGGGTTAGGAGGGTAAACTCAGGGCTAACGCAGGTGTGTTCAAACTCAGTTGCGTGAAATCCCCCGTTCAAACAAGAGGATCTGGACCCCTGAGGGTGGACATTGGCATCTGAGGCAGGAGAGGGGGCAGGAGTAAGGACGCCCGAGGCTGGCTCCTCTCTGGCTGCGAGCACGCCCGCACAGCTGGAAGGGAGCTCCCAGTCTTCCCGAGAAGTAGCACTGCCCTACTCTAAGGACCAGGAGAACGAGGCCCAGAGCAGCGGTGCCTGCTTGCTCTGGATGGCCAGGGAGCCAGGTCTGGGCTCTCCCATGCCACCCAAGCAGCTAAATGGAAAATGGCAGGGTGGGGAGGCACCGAAGTGACACCCGGATCCAGGGCGGTGGGGCAGGGGGAAGAGGAAGAGGAAGAGGAGGAAGAAGAGGAGGAGGAGGAGGAGGAACAACAGGCTGGACAGGGAAGAGCCAGGCGCGCTCTAAGAAGTCCCCTCGTTCACTCCTCACTCCTGCACACTCTGCGGGGGTGAGCCATTTACTGTCCTTGGTTTATGGGAAGGAAGCTGATTTGCTCATCGGGCAGTAAGCCCCACAGAGGCTGAGCTCTGCCGGGAGGAGGCGAGGGTCCCCTGCACGACGGGGGTGGGGGCACGAGTCTGCTCAGTGTTTCCTGGGTGGGAGGCACCCTCCCGGATGACACCAAGGTATGGCCCCACCCAGAGAAAGCCATCATCCCAGGAGGCCGGACTCGCTCACGTGCAGAAAGAACGTTAGGACCTGGTCAGTCACAGCAGGCAGGGCCTCAAGGAGAGGGAGGAGTGGAGAGTAACTAAGTCGACACCCCGACACCCCGGGTACATGAAGGGGGCAGGGAGGGCCGGGGGAGGGGCGTGTGGCAAGATGGCACTCCCGGCTTCCACACTGCTCTGTGTGGCCTCCCTCCCAGCCCAGCCCCTACCGCACCAAGGGTCTCCCACGCTGACGGGGGACCAGCCCAAGCCATTCTCCCGGCCGAGCACACGCTGTCACTAAGGATCTAGCGTGCTGTGAGTCAGACAGCAGCGCCAGGCCTGTCCTCTGGAGCGGCTGCAAGCCCGGTGCCCCGCATATGGCCGTGAACACTCGGACTTCGTATTTCAGAGAGAAAAGAAGTGCCCACAAGCCAGGTAATTACACTGGAGATTTTCTGTAAAACATTACATCTCTAGATGCCTCTGTGTCCAGTGCCTGGCACAGCACCTGCCCACAAGAAGGTACACTACGTGTCTGCTCAAGGAGGCCAGCAAAAGATGGCAGGAACAAGAAGAGTTCCAGCATCCTGAAAACCTAGAGTCCCAATAAGAATCAGAAGACGATTTGTTCGGATCTAGCTGAGCATAACGTGTGGCTTCCAGGTAAACCCTACTCAGTGTAATACGCCAAAACTTCATTCATGAAACAGAACACACATACTAGGACGGCTCATCCTTCTGGGGAAGAAGGTACTGTAAGAATCTGCTGCACAAACAAGTGTTCCCCCAGTGAATTAGAAATCTGTGTTCCTGAAAATTATCTATCTTTAAGAAACAGATATCATTAGAGGCTTCTCTTGCAAGTACAAAAGTGTATCTTATTTATAATAAAAATAAACACTATATTTCAGGCTTCCAATTATTAATAGTAAATAAGAGTATTCCCACCTGAGAGAAATGTTTCCCACAAATGTTACATTCAAAAGGTTTCTCACCTAAAACAAAGCAAAATAAAACAGAGTAATTTGTAAAGCCAGTACCAGCATTTGCACAATAATTTTTGTTTAAAATGTTAAAATGCTCCAGTGCCCTCTCTTCCAAAATGGGACACTGCACTCCTTACCCTACAGTAGAAGAGCGGAAATCTTTTCTCCCTTATACTTCTCTTACCCTACATGTATGTATTTTCCTCTAAAAAAACCCAAATTGTCCTCCAAATATAAACCTATGCATTTAACCTCCGAATATAAATCAAATGCATTTATCTGCATTGAGAGCACACCGGTCTCTCCTTCAGCTGGGATGGGACAGGCGTGTCCTAGCTGTAGAGCACCGCTCACCGTGCTCCGCCTGACTCCACAGGACCTCCTGACACAGGGGCGCAGCCCGCCTCCACTGCGCCCAGCCTGGGGTGGACACTCGGGGTGCACAGGAGAGCGTGAGGGTGCGCTGGGGGACAGGTGCTCCTCTGCGGTCTTCTCAGTCACCTCTGACTTCAGCAACTCTCAACAACCCCCGTGGGACAGAACAGACTGTGAGAAGACCACAGGTGTCCAGGATGCATCTTGGGCAAAGAGCTGCTGAGAAGCCTACAGGGCTGCCTCTCGTCTACCCGGCCCTGGTAAGCAGACTCCAGACACCAGAACCTCCATTTCCCCACTCCTCACAGCCGATGGCTCCATCACGATCCTCTAAAAACGAGCAACACTGCCCCCTCCCTTCCCACTGTATTTCTGGGGCTTTGCTGCCTTTAGGAAAGCAGCTGGCTAGCTTCTGGGCTCATGCTAACAGAGTCTTATTTTTATTTTTTTCCTGAACATATCTAATGGCTTCCTTGGCCCTGAATGACTATAATCATATTAAGTCTGTATTCTGGGACTGCCTTTATGTCTGAAATTATTGGGATATTAGATGAGGACAAGTTAAAGCCCCCATAAAAGAAATAAGAGTTTGAAAAAAAAAAGAGAGGTCACTGAGACTCCAAGTGACCAAGGTCAGTAATCCTCCCCCAGTGGGTGTCAGGACCCTTTGCACTGTGAAAATAGAAGCCCTACAGACTTTCCGTACACATGCGCTGCTATTAACCAATAGAGCATACTAGAGGGAAAACGGAGTGATTTTAAGACACACACACACACGTTTCACTGGCCATTGGCACACTCCACTGCACACTTGTGGCAAGCAGCACCTTGCACTATTGCACTAGCTTCCTAGCTTGAACACAGCTTTGGCCTCACAGACTACACTCTGCTGCCCCTCTCAAAAGAATATTTATGTCCTAAGAAGCAGCTTTGCCATAGACTCTGTCACTTAAAGATGTTCTTTAGAGTAAGTAACTTAAGTTTGATTCCTTTAAAGCTAGATAGCTAAGTTTCTTGAAAAATTATAGTAATTATTAGGCTGTAAGAAATTTAAACACACAGAATTATCAAAGTTAAGGTTTTTTTTATGGCAAAATTGAGTGTGTGTTGCTTTCATATAGAGCAATTGTGAACTGCTGGCAATCACGATAGCACTTTGTATTCAGATACACTCAACTCTGCAAGTGGCTTTCACAAGTACTATGAAGTCTCCCACAATGCCGTGAGGTGATGACCACCCGAGCAGTGAGGACTCCCAAGTGGCGGGCGCCGCACACCTGCCAGGCTGGTCCTGTGGAGGCGTTCCGCTGTACACTACTGCTCACGACTACAGGTAACATGCTATTAAAGGCAGCAAGTTTAATCACAAAAAGGAAAGTAACAAATATATAGGTGTTTTACAACGTGATGCTTCTATACTTATAATGCCTTTAAAAAATGTTTAGGAAAGGAAAGAGGGAAAACTTTAGGTGATTAAACCTTGAAAATTCAATGTTTGAAATGTATAAAAAAAATCCGTGAATAATAAAAAAGAAAATTAAAAAAAAGAAAATTCAATGTTTAAAATGGAAGAATGTTTTCATTTGAAAATATCAAATGATTAATGCTGACTCATTAAAACATTTACCTTCCATCTCCCAAATCTAAATTTTTTAAACCAGATATTCAAATTCCTTCTGAGAGATCTTTTACAATTATTCAAGCTAAATTATTTTAGTTTCAATTAATCTACATTATTCTGGAAAAAATAAGCTTAATCTAATTCTAAAGAGACAACTAAGTATAGCATCTCTCTTTTATTTAGTTATTTATTTTTGTGGTATTGGGGATTGAACTCAGGGGCATTCTACCTCCGAGCTACACCTCTAGCCCTATTTTTTGTTCTTTATTTTGAAGCAGGGTCTCACTAAGTTGCAGAGGGTCTCACTAAGTAGCTGAGGCTGGCCACGAACCTGCGATCCTCCTGTCTCAGTCTCCCAAGTACTGGGATTACAAGCATGCACTACCACGCCTGGCTTTAGCATATGTATTTTAGAATTAGAAATTTTGAGTGCATCAAAACAACTGTCTATAGTTCTTTAAGGATGGGCAGTTTATCATATAAAACTATAATTGAAATAAAAAATAAAAGTATATCATCTTTTAAAAGCAGCTCTATAAAACCTAACTTTAAGATGCATCATCAAAAAAAAAAAAAAAAAGGTAGCTAGCACCTCTTGGGATTTGTTTAAAAGCATCAATGACTTTGTCAAGAAAGAGCAAAGCTTCTTACAAAAACAAGGACAGGCGGGGGTATCTGCACACGCTGTGCCTGCGGGTATGGGTCGGTGTACCTGTATGAGACCGTTTGTGCAGCTCCAAATTGCTTGGGTGTTTAAAAGGTTTCCCACACAATTCGCACGCGTACTGTCTCTGTGACTGAAGGCTCTGAGCCTGGTCTTCCAGTGTGGCCTGGGCTTCGGACATCTGCATTTCACTAACGCAATTAAAATTCTCGGAACTAAGTTCTTCGCTTTCTTTTTCTTCAGTACTTCGGCTGCAGGCTTTCTCTACTGCACTTTTACTAGCAGATTCTGTCCGCTTTGTTAAACCATCGTCCGACTTGGGTTCAGACGCTTGCTCTGCTGATTCCTGCGACTTTAGGAAGTTTAACTTCTTCAGGTGAAGGGCTTTTTTGAGCCTCATCTGTTCAGTAGGCTGCTGGCAGGGCGTGTCTGACTCGGGGTCCGGGGTGGAGTCGCTCAGCGGCTGGGCCAGGAAGGTGGAGGGCAAGTGCTCCGAAGACTCCAGGAGACACTCGGAATGGCGGACGGCACACGGCTGGCTTTCCATGGCAGCGAGGTCTGCGGAGGAAGTGAGGGTGAAAGGCTGCTGGGCGACCCGCTCCTGGCTGGGACAAGCCACCTGTTTGTAGTACTGCTTACTGTACAGGTCTCTGAGCTTGTAGTAGTAACTTGGCTGTTTGCAGGGAAGCTCTGTGCAGCTGCTGTCCAGTGCATCAGGGGCTTGCTTTGACATCTCCCCTGTGGGGTGATGGAGACTGACGGACGGAGCCTGAGGATGGGATTCTTCCAACGCCTTGCTGGGCTGGGCCTCGGACGGACACTCCTGCAGTAAGTGAGGGGGGTAGTTTTCATGCATAACACAGGTGGCATCCGAGGTCAGAGTGCTCTGCAGGGAGAATGCACCACTACAGGGCATGCCGGGCGGCTGTCCTACCGAGGATGATTTTAAGAATGTGTGGCACAGATTCAGAACGTTCTGAACTTGCAAACACTGTGCTGTGTCCAGCATTACTTGAATATTATCCTGGTTAAGATCTAGATGAGACGTGTACATGAAGTCCAGGATCTGCCCTATGCCGCTGACATTTTTAACATCCAAGTGAAAAACATCATTCTTCTGGCTTGAAGAATTCTGAAAGAGGCTCCTGGTCAAAAAGAAAAAAGAAAAAAAAGAAAAAGAAAAGAAAGGAAGGACATCATCTATTTACAGCGCTAACCATTCACATATTTCGCTAGCTTTTTCTTATAGATAACATCCATATTTAGTACTAAAAAATACTATCTTATGAGTATTGAGGCTTTTATCTTTAATCCTTTAAACCCGTCTGACAAGCTATCCAATTAATTAATCAGATTAATTAAATTATTATAATGGGTATTTAACTTCAAAAATAGATCTCAAAACCAATTTCTGAAATCTATTCATTAGATCTGCAAATAAAAGCCGGGCATGGTGGCACATGCCTGTAATCCCAGTGTGTGGGAAGCTAAGACGGGAGGATTGCAGGTTTGAGGCCAGTCTCAGCAACTTATGAGACCTTCAGCAACTTAGTGAGACCCTGATTCAAAATAAAAAATAAAATAGGGCTGAGGGTATAGTGCAGAGGTAGAATGCACCTGGGTTCAATCCTCGGTACCACACATACACACACACACACAAACAAAAACATTTGCAAATAAAAAAAATTACATATAGTAATATGGCTGAGGAATCACAAGTCAAGATCTGAAAATTATTCTGAACATGATCTATTTTACATATATGATTGCTCTAAATATATTTCCAAATTTAATTATCCATTTGTATTAATTACATACTAGTAGCATATAGAAAACTAAAGGATACACACATTTTGACATTTCATTTTAGTCTGACAAATGATATATTTTGGTCCATAAAACATATACACAAATATTTCCACATCTAAGTGAACTGCAATGTACATTCACTTTGTAACCAGTAATTTATTTGACTGGTAAGTTTCTTAGCAACCCAGTGGTCCAGAGCAACAAAAAGAAATACCCCACGAGTTAATGAAGGAAAAAGAGGTGCTGTACACCAGGTTCTTTATTCTGGTACAAGCCAAGTGAATGAACTGCTTCTGTGCCAGTTAGGCAAACTGACTCACAAGCTTGCTGAAGACCTTTGCTCCCCGTCCCTCCAAATGGTCTCTAGTATGCCCTATTTCAGGTCAGAACAGCCACTGCATCACAACAGTGAGACCCAGTTGTCCTGGGAAGACAGAGGAAACCGGCAAAAGCAAAGCCCAAGGGTCTGGAACCTCTGTGCACAGGGACAGAATCTGCTGCCTGCCTCACTGAGCTGGCTCACTGTAACACCCAGTGCCGGCGTACAATAACCGTGACTCCATTTCATGATTCAGGGTTATCAGGGAAAGAGTAAATCATGTTCCATATTTTTTTCACTAGAACAGTAATATGGTATGTATTTTGGAAACAAAAAAGTGCTTAAAAGAGAGGCTGTGTTTAAAAAGAGAATAACTTGTCAACAAGAAAATTAACTTATGTAGAATATATAACTGTAATAATATGAAAGATGTTCAAACATCTGCTTGGTGTATTAGTATTTATAAATAAGTCAAAGATTTTCTTAGGACCTTCCAATGAGAAACAAATACGATAATGCTTTAGTTAAACAACAACAAAAAAGAAAGAAGAAGAAATAAGAAAAGGGAAACAGGCAGTATTGTGTTCCTGGCCCATAAGGATAGTTTCTCTACTTTGATGTTTTACCACAGAAAAACTCTTGCCAGGAATTCAATTCCTCGCTTTATCCTGAAAAGAAGATATATAACTATGTATCTTCTGTGTATGTGTGTGTGTATACATACACATAAGACTGAACTTAATTAAAATAAACGATGAAGTGCCAGCCAGGTGTGGTGGCACATTAGTACTGGGATTAGATTGTAATCCCAGTACTTGGGGGGCTGAGACGGGAGGATCACAGGTTCATGGCCAGCCTTAGCTACTTAGTGAGGTCCTCCACAACCTAGCAAGACCTTGTTTCAAAATAAAAAAGAATAAAAAATAGGGCTCAGGGTGTAACTTGGAAATAGACTGCCCCTGGGTTCAATCCCCAGTACCGCAAAAAAAAAAAGAAGATGAAATGCCAAAATGTTTTTTATAATTCCCAAAATGCAATTTATTTAAGAGTCTCTTTCTTTTCCTTTAAAGTTATTCTGAATACAGGAGCAATAATAATATTAAGTAAGTTGAGCTAAAAAATAAAACAGACTAAAAAAAAAACAACTCAAACTCCCATATGCTATAAAAGATAAGGAAGACAAAATCCTTTTCCTTTTTTTTTTTTGCGGTACTGGAGATGGAACCTGGGGGCATTCTACCTCTGAGCTACAGCCCCAGCCCTATTTTTTATTCTTTATTTCAAAACAGGGTCTCATTAAGTTGCACAGGGCCTCACTAAGTAGCTGAGGCTGGCCTCGAACCCGGATCCTCCAGTCTCAGCCTCCCAAATGCTGGGATTACAAGCGCGCGCCGCCATGCCTGGCTAGAAAACAAAATCCAAGAAGACAACAAACTGTGGTCAAAATTCTTCTGTCCTATTAGAGCTGAAGACACACAGGTAGGATACACACCTGAAATACTGGCTGAACGCCGCCAGCACGTTCTTGTGTGCTTTGAAGCAGACCCCTCTCACCACCAGCATGCAGTCGCAAAGCAGGCCCTGGATCCGCTGCTCGTGCAGTTGCTGCAGGAGATGGCAGCTGTGGGTAGCGACAGGGTCCATGCTAGACCAGGAGACCTGCAGCGGAGAATGCAGAGGAGGCTCTTAATGACGTCACTGGACGGAACTGCACCCACACCCGTCCAGAGATCTGCGCTCCCGTCCAATGCTCCTTCAGCTGCAGTTCAAACACAAACACAAGCAGACGCACACACGCACACTGCGTCGGCAGCATCTAGACCTGTTCAATAGAGCTGTCTGCATGGCGGAAACATCCTCTACTCACTATTCAAAACTGCGGCCGGTAGCAACGTGTGGCCATTGAACACGTAGCCTGTAATGGAGTTTTAACTTGATTCACATTTAAATGGCCACTGTATTTGACAGTACAAATTGAGAATACAACCGTGATAATACTATATGTGCTTCTCTTACATCTACTTATAAAATTATAAAATGACCAGGGACTGCAACTCTGAAACTGTGAGCCCAAAGAAACCTTCCAGTCAGGTTAGGTGGTGTAATCCTGTAATCCCAGGACTTGGGAGGCTGAGACAGGAGGATCCCAGATTGGAGGTCAGCTTCAGCAACTCAGTGAGACCCTGTTCAAAATAAAGTGTAAAATAGGGCTAAGAGTGTAGCTCAGAGGTAGACCGCCCCTGGGTTCAATCCTCAGGATTCCTTTCACCCCGCCCCCCTTTCCTCTTTTAAGTTGATTTTCTCAGGCATTTTGTCACAGTGACACATGGCTGACTAACACATGGGAAGTCATAGTGAGACCCAGAAAGTTTATCACTTGACATCAATTTATTGAGTTACTACTGTGTGCTAGGCTCTAGGGTGATAACAATGAACAAAGGCACCAGGTCCCCACCCTCAGGAAGCTTAAATTCTAGGGAAGGCAACACACAAAAAAGTGCACAGCACACAACTAAATAGTGATAGCTACACACTGGACACGCTGCTGAGTGTGCAGCCTCTGTAGTCCAGGAACTCAGTCTAGTAGGGGACGATTTTTGGGAGAGAAGATAGGCAGATAGAAAATCAGATTGGGACAGGACTGTGGGGATTAAAACGGAAGTCTGATACACTAAAAATCTAAAGAGCCATTACAGGTTTTCTTTGATTTCATTTTCAGTGCATAAGCATTACCAAAAAAAAAAAAAAATCACTACAATCACAAAGCTAAAACCTAAGGCTTTGTTTTGTTTTTCAGTGGTACTAGGGGATTGAACCTAGGGGTATTCTGCCTCTGAACCACACCCCTAGCCCTACTTTATTTTTTTATTTTAAGACAGGGTCTCACTAAGTTGCAGAGGCCCTTGCTAGCTGCCGAGCAACCCTAAGCTTTTGGACTGGCACCTCCTTCAGCCCCAGCCTCACTCCTGCCACACCTATATTCTCCCGCCAGAATACACCGCCCGCCTCCCCAGACACACTGCCCTGGCATGAATGGTCCTGGCACATCAGTGCTTGGGGTCCTGGCTGCACCGATCATTGTCTGCAGGACTCGGGGCCCATGACTTCTGTGTCCTATTGTCCCCATCTGTCTCACACATTATGGTGACAACCCAGGGAAATATTTAGAATAGTAGCTGGCATGTATTAGTAAAGATCGCCCGAGAGCCTGTTCAACATGTAGACTCCTGCTGCCATCTGGTCAACCCTCGCCCCTGCATCATGTCACATACACTGGGATTCTGGAGCAGGTGCCCCGCAGGCCAGGCTTGCGTGCTCTCCTGGTAGCCTTTTGCGCTGGGCTGCGGTATAGCTCAGTGGTAGAGCACCTGTCCAGCATGTGGAAGGCCCTGGGTTTAATCCCCAGCACTGACAAAAAAAGTAAAGCTTTTAGTTCTGGTACTTCCTGTCCTGGGGACACTTCACACCTGACACCCCCATCGTCACCTGTGTTCCTGCCATTCTTTTGTGTGTGTGTGTGTGTGTGTGGTACTGGGGATTGAACTCAGGGGCATTTTACCTCCGAACTATACCCCTACCCCTAGCCCTATTTTTAATTCTTTATTTTGAAACAGGGTCTCACTAAGTTGTGGAGTGCCTCACTAGGTAGCTGAGGCTGGCCGCGAACCCGGATCCTCCTGTCTCAGCCTCCCAAGTACTGGGATTACAAGCGTGCACCACAATGCCCGGCTGTCCTTAACATCTCCCCTCCTCGTCTCAAGTGCTGCTCTGGGGTTGCACCCCATTGACCCTGGTGTCCACGGCGTCCATCTTCCTGTGTCTGCCATTCTGCCATAACTGTTTTATTCACCTGTGCCTGGCATAGAGCAGACACTCCACCGTTAGCTGAGATCCATGTTGGGTCACTCCTGGCTGCTGCTCAGGAATGTTTCCCTTCTGTTTCTGACTCCCCTCTACCTCCAGGCTGCCTATGCTGACCCTCCCCACTGTCTTTGTCTCTTTCCCTCGCCCTTTAAATGACTGTGACAGTCTCAGTAAGAGGGCTGAGCCCACGCAGAACGTGACATCACCAGAGTGCCTTCCTCTCTCTTCTCAGCACAACCTCCCCTCCCTCTCCCCTCGGGTCTTTCAGGATGCCACGTCTCTTCCTGTCCAGAGCACATTTCAGTCCCTTCCTCCTCCCCTGGCGCTTTGCTCTTCATGCCCCCACCTGCTGTTTCTTCACTCTCTCCTCTGCTGGCCCACTGGTTCCTAGGAACACATCAAGATGGCCCCAGGTTGTGACCGCAAAGGCCTCCCCCAGCTTCCTCAATTCACCAGGGACCTCTTTCACACTCCCCCCAAAATCTGCAAACCCCATTTCACTTTCTCATGAGCCACCCTCGCTGCCACCCTGTACAGTGACACGGGCCTTCCCACAGGACGGACCGGCCTTTCTGCAGCCTCAGCCTCCTCACCAGCTTTCCCGAAGCACATGCAGTGCAGCCTGCAGCCCATCCTGAAACTCCAGAACCCTCTTCCCCTCCAGCCCTCAGGTGCTCCTGACCCCAAGGTGCAGCCCTCAGCCCCCGCTCGCCCCTGCTCCCACCTGTGCTAAGCAGAAGCCTCCTGCACTTGAAGCTCTGATACCACCTCCGAATCCCCACCCTCTGCTGAAGGCCTCTCCACTTAGCCTCTCCAACACACATCCTCCGTCATCTCACTCCTCAAACCTATTCCTTGGTCTGATCCTCCTTTTCTTTCTGGAGAGTTCCGTGTGTGATGTGCAGAGCTTGCAGTAGGGTGCCACCTTCCGGACTGGGATCAGGGTGGCTCAGAGAAAGCGGGGACTAAAGATGGAATCATCTACGAAGAGCATGGAGGCGGAACACTGCCGCGGGGAAGAGGAGTGCTGTGCGGGGTGCTGTCCACAGTGCTGCAGTCTCAGGCAGGGAACAGTCAAGAGTTTCCACTGACCCAGCCCTGACCCAGGGCTGCTGGAAAGACTTCTTGGCTTATTATAATCATTATTAGCAGCTATAATTCACTGACTACTGAGTACAGGCCTGTGCCAAGCATCTTACACCCATTAACTGAAATAATTCCACAAGAACCCAGGTATCACCATTTATGAGAGAAGAAATTGAGAAATGGGGAGTTAAAGTAACTTGTCCAGGATCGTCAACTGTTAGGTGCCAAATCCTGGATATGAAACCTGGTTCCTGAGTCCTGGGGTCCATGCTCCTATGCTGCACTGTCCCCACAGAAAAAAGACGCTAATAAACAAACCCGAAACCTTCCTCCACACTTAAATAAAAATGCAGTAAATATTCCGAATCTACATTAGACATTTTATGGCTCTGTAGAAATGATGTAGGGAAAAAAAAAATCTTTGGAAAAGCCCCAGAGTTATGACAACATGCAGTTATGAACTGTTCTGCCATTTGTTTTTGCTATAAACATTATAACTACTGTATATTGTTTTGTGTAGTTCTCTAAATTATTTCATGATGTCAATCCCGTACCTCTCAAATAAGGTTATAAAAAGCTCTAGAAAAAGAATTTGTATCTTATACTTCTTATGTGCCCTCTAAATAACAACCATAAATTAAAATACATCCTATATCTAGTAAGAGTAATAATGACATATGCCAGGCGCTACTCTAAGCCTGTTACACCTACTAATTCACTCAATCCTGACAATCACGGTAGGACAGGCCGGCTGTTATCTTCATCTGTGAGGAGCCTGGCAGTAGACTGAAGATGGCGGCAGAGTCTCTGACACTCCTGCTTTGGGCCGCGGGGGCTGGGTCTCCCCTCGGATCTGGGCAGGCTCTGCTCTCCTCAGTAGAGCACGGAGCAAGTGAGGCTGGCAAGTCAGCCCACAGCCAGGCCCAGGCCGGATGAGAGGGGACCTGTTGCCCCCTCCCCCAGGAAGCCACCGTGCACTCTCCAGGGTGGCCCCCCAGCAGCTGAATGCCGGGATGGCCCCAGCCAACACCCTGTGGACTTAAGCACTGCCTAGTTGACACCTGCCTGAATTTCTGACCCATAAAATGGTGAAATAAAAGTTGTCACTTAAAAAAAAAAAGGCTTTCCTTTGATCAGATGGGCTGCACCCTCAGTCTCCTGCCTGTGCCTGACTGTCCAGGTAACCCGGCAGACAGGCACGGATGGCATCGAGGCTCTGCACAGGTCGGGGACAACGCATGACACACAAGGCACTGGTGACAGAAGGAACCGCGGATCTCTTCCATCTTTGCTCTAACTCCACCCCGTTAGTCAGCTTTCTGTTACTTTAAGATTACCCAGGTACTGTAGAAAGAGAAAAGCCTTATTTTGGCTCACAGCTTGAGGTTTCAGTTCATGACTGGTTGGTCCCATTGCTTTGGGCCTGCGGTGGAACGCGGAGGAGGAGCTCTTTTTTTTTTTTTTTCGGTACTGGGGATTGAGCTCAGGGGCATTCTACCTCCGAGCTACACCCCCAGCCCTTTTTTTATTCTTTATTTTGAAACCGAGTCTCACTAAGTTGCGGAAGGCCTCACTAGGTAGCTGAGGCTGGCCACGAACCTGGATCCTCCGGTCTCAGCCTCCCGAATGCTGGGATTACAAGTGTGCACCACCACGCCCTGCTGGAGGAGCTCTTGATGAAGCAAAACTGCTCCCCTCCTGGCCAAGGAGTAGAAAGAGGATAGAGGGGCGGGAGTTCTAAGATCCCTTTCAAGGACACGCCCCTAATGACCTGAAGACCCACTAAGCCCCTCCTCTTAAACTTTCTACTACCTCCCAACAGCGCTGTCACTCTGGCTAGCAAGCCTTCGACAAGTGGGCCTTAGAGGAACATTTAAGACCCAAACTACAGCTCTTTGTGGCAAGGAGCAAAAACCTTCTGTGAAGACAGGGACCACAGTCTGTCTCCACACTCTTGCTGATCACAATGTGTCTCAGCACGCAGCAGTGTCTTGGACCTTGCAGGTGCTCAGTGTGTAGTTTCTGGACACCTGAAGACTCTGGTGAGCAATTCTATCAACTGGTCCAATAGGAACAGAAGTTCCTCAGTAGAGCGACTAATAGGTTACTTCTCCAAGGGCCCACAGTTCATGCACCTCAGTACCACGCTTGCTTGGGGGGGTCCTAAGACTCTTTTGCCTATCACACTTGTCAATGGCTTACTCTTAGACCCCTGCCCACTCCAATGACAAAGGCACTGGCTTTAATGAGACAAACCTTGGTCTTGTCTTACGTCTATGTTAACAGAGTCAGGATATGATAGTCAATTCAGTTAAACAGACATTGTATGCCTAATATGTATCAGATATTGTCCTGAGGATGGAATGCTGACAAACATTCAAGGCCTAGTCCTTGGCCTCCACAGGCTGGCTCCGTATCTCAGTTTTCCATCAATGACTTAATTTTACATCAATGACTTAAATTTACACTGTCTGCCAGGCACTGAGCGTACGAGGGGGAAGAACAACTTAGATATGGTCATCCATTCCTTCATGTCTAGTGGGATAAACAAGTTCATCACTGTATGAGGGTTATTAAATGGAAGAAGCAGAAATTAATTTGGGGGGACGGTCGGGGGAAAACTGTCTGAAGGAAGAGATATCAGTGCTGAAACCTGGGAGTTAAGTTTGATGAATCAAGAATGAAGAGGGCTTACCCTTTGAGTTTCTAGGGGGCTCAAATGAAAAAGAAAATGCAGGCGAGCGCAACAAGCATGAGGTACATAGGAGTGTTCTGTGCATAAAAAACATCTGGAGCACCCTGCTTTTCAACCTTCTGGCCATCCCCTCCCTCACTTCTTTTTTTTTTTTTTTTTTTGGCAGTACTGGAGATTGAACCCAGGGCCATTATACCTCTGAGATACACTCCCAGCCCTATTTTTTATTCTTTATTTTGAAACAGGGTCTCACTAAGTTGCAGAGAGCCTCACTAAGTAGTTCAGGCTGGCTGCAAACCCGGATCCTCCTGTCTCAGCCTCCCAAGTACTGGGATTACAAGTGTGTGCTACCACGCCCGGCTCCCTCCCTCACTTCTGTCAGCAAATATTTACCTCCTTGTCCCTTCTGGTAAAACCCTTGTTACGGACTCAATTGTGTTCCTAGTACCTCAAAATGTGACTGCAGGTAAAGAGGTAGTTCCATTAAAATGAGGCAATTAGGGTGGGCCCTACTCCAGTAGGAGTGATGCCCTTATAAGAAAAGGAGATTTGGACATAGGAGGAAACACCAGAGATTCGACAGTGCAGAGGAAGGACCGTGTGAGGACACAGCAAGAAGGTAGCCATCTGCAAAGCCAAGGAGAGAGGCCTCAGAAGAAAGCAAACCTGCCAACATCTTGATCTTGGACTTCTGACCTCCAGAACGAAGGAAGATAAACTTCTGTTTTCTAAGCTATCTGGTATGTTATATATTGTTATGTCAATCCTAGCCAACGAATAACACCTGCTCTTTCAGGCACAGCGCTGCTGACTTCCGGAGGGAAACGTTCCATATACACCCACCCTGGGCTCAATGTTTCTCACCAGACTTGGCTCATACCCCATTCCACTTTTTCACTCATTTAAGCAACAAATACTTAGTGACCACAACTGTACGCAGCAGCCTGCCTTGGGGAGCTGAGCACAGCCAACGTTTACTGAGCACTTACTAAAAGGCAGATCCTGGGCAAGCCCTGTACATGCACCAACTCACGAAGTCCTACAAGGTCCGGACGAAGTAGGTCCTGCTGTTAAACCCGCTGTAAAGATGCAAAACGCAGGCGCAGAGAAGCCAGGCGGTTAGGAGGCCGAGCTAGGCTGCAGCTGTAGTCTAAAGCACCTCTCGCGACTACAGCGTGGCGCAGGTAGCAGGATCCGAGAGGCCAAGCGGCTCGGGGAAGAGCGGAGGCTGGGGGATCTGACAAGGGAAGCCCCGACCCCCTCGACGTCCCCTCCGGGGCAGAGTCGCCGGTGCCCCGCGTTCACCCACGCAGGCCCGGGGTGTCAGGTGGCGGCGGGTCCGGGCGCTCGGGGCTCCCCGCCTCCCCGTCAGCGCCGATCCCGCGAGGCCGGCGGCTTCCTTACCCTCGGAGGCCGCTGCCGCCTCGCCGCCTCCTCTCCGCCGGCGCCCAGGCCCTCAGCGCCGCCGACAGCGCGGCTCCCGCGGCCGCGGAACCATTCCGACAACGCCCCCTCGCCCGGCCGGCTTCCGCTGACGTCACTTCCGGGAGGGGCGTGTCCGCGGCGCGCAGGCGCGCGGGGCGACTCGGGAGGGAGTCCTGCGCTGGGGAGCTCGGGGGGTGTCGGCGGCGCAGGCGGGCGGCGGCGGTCCACGTGCTCCGCGGCCGGTTGAAACCGTTGGCCGGCGCTGGCGGAGAGGTGAGGGGCGGTGGCCGGAGGCCCGGGGTCCGAGGAGGAGGCGGGGCAGCGGCGGACGCCGGCGTCTCGGCTGTCAGTCCCGCCGCGGGCGCACACGCGGAGGAGGGAGGAGGTCCATTCATCCGGCCTGGGGCTGGGAGCGCGGGTCCCTGCGCTCGGGGTGGCCGTTTCGTCCGGGTTTCCAAGCCGCAAGGCCCTCAGGCCTGGCCAGGCAGGAGCGGCTGGTTCCTGCCGCCTTGGGGACCCAGGCTTGTTGCATGTTGGGGACAGGGCTCTTCTGCCTAAGGATAAGGAGAGGCCTTAGCACTGATGGTCCAGAGCACCGACGTAGGACCAGAATCACTGCAGGCCAGTCTAGGCTGCCAGCACCTGGAGGCGTGACTTGGTGCCAGGCACTTAACCTCTCCATGCCTGTCTCCTCGTGTGCCAAAAGAAACTGATATAGAACTCCACTCGGAGCACTGGTCAGGATTACAGGAGTAGACACGTGTTAATTACCTTTGAGAGGCCTTGGGGCATCGTAGGCGCTCGGTAAATGGCAGCGTATTCGGCAGCACCCGCCTCTGAGGAGAAAGGGAGGGAGAGAGGTGAGGCGTGCATTTGCAAGCCAGATTTCTTCATGCAGAGAAGGCCCGGTGGGGACTTGTTCACGCTGTGCGCCCGGCTCCAGAGTCTAGCGTAGTGTCGGGCACGCGGTATTCAAGCGAGAGATGCAGGTGATGTAGTGGGTGAGGTGGGAGAGGCTGGAATTGGGAGGCGGAGACCTGGCTTAATTTCTCTGAGCCTGGGTTTGCTTCTCTGTCAGGGAGAGATAGGTGCATCTACCTCCTAGGGCTCCTGCCAGGGCCAAGGGAGAGGGCCTCGCTGTGTGCAGCCCGTTGCAACCTTTGCCGCCCCAGGTGCAAAGGTTTGGGCGCCATAGTGGACGGGGTGTACCTGTCTGTCCTTCTCTTGCACCATGCCTGTGGTTTCTTGGAATTCTACCCCTGGAAGGGACTTGGGTCTAGTCTAGTTGGCCTGACCCCTTGCTTCACAGATGGGGAAACTTGAAGTTCATTTTTAGTTTTTATTTTTTGAGATCAGGTCTCACTCTGTTGCCCACACTGGTCTCCAGTTGATGAGCTCAGAATCCTCCTGCCTCGGCCTCTGGAGTAGTTGGGATTTCAGGCTTGGGCCACATCACCCAACACAACTTGGAATCTAAAAGGGGCAGTGGCTTGTCTGAGATAACTGTCTCTCTGGGTGTCGTGCTGGGTTGCCAGCCAGGCCTGTTAGATGGGCAGTTTGGGGCATGATGATTATGTAATGGGGTGTTGGTCAGTGTATGTGAGGGAGTAAAAGAATGCTTTCAGAACAGTGAATATTGTGGGACATGGTGCACCCACCTGTAATCCCAGGACGTGGGAGGCTGAGACAGGAGAATTGCAGGCTTGAGGCCAGTCTCAGCAACTTAGCAAGACCCTGTTTCAAAATCATAAAAAAGGGCTGGGGGTGTAGCTTGGAGGTAGAATGCCCCTGGGTTCAATCTCCAGTATCAAAAATAAAAATAATGAATATTATTTTTGTAAGAAAATAAAAAACAAAAATGTAAAGGAATATTTAAAAGAAATCACTCTAAATCCCAACCCCAGAACCAAACTTAAGGGCAGGTATTCAGAAAACAGGGTGGTAGAGTAAGCACTCAGGGGTTGAGGAGCCAGAGGAGTGAATTTATGAAGATAACCAGTGAGGGTCATATTTAAAAGACCATGGGGTTTAGCTGGGTATAGTGGCTCACTCTTATAACCCAGTACTTGGGAGGCTGAGATAGGAGGATCACAGGTTTGCGGCCAGCCTCAGCAACTTAAGTGTTTAAAAATAAAACTATAAAATAGGGCTGGGGGTGTAGCACGGAGGTAGAATACTCCTGGGTTCCAGCCTCAGTACTACACACAAAAAAGAGAATGGGTTTGGGAGGAGACTGGGTGTAATAGCATTGGTGTACACATGAATAGGTTGTATGGAAACTTTTTTATGGGTGCAAGGATGAAGCTTCCACATTTGGTATTTAATTGTCCACCCAATGCTTTGAGATGGATATTAGACCCATTTTACAAATAACAGATTCTGAGAAGTTAAGGTTATTGAGTTTTTGATAACCTTTTGGGCATTGGCAGATGTAGGCTCCACCTGTGGTCCTTCTCCCTGAGCCCAGGCCCAGTCCAGCAGAACATGGCCACCATCTGGTTAAGAGAAGACTGAAGTACCTGTACTAAGGAGTCCTTCACAAGTTCCCAACCTCTTACAGACCACTGGCTCCTGCCCTCAGCGTGCAGCAGGTGGCACCTCTGTGACATGGGTGGTCTCCTTGCCCAGTGTGGGCTGGCTTCCGAATTAACACACAGAGTTCTGATATTTATCAATGGAAGGCTGTTCTGTAGAACCTTAATCTCCACACCCCCTTTGGATGAGAATCTCAAGTTCCCAATGTTAGGACCAAGCAAATGGCAGGGAGACCACAGGTGAAGACGGAGACTGGACAGGAGCAGGGCCTGTGGCCTCAGCCCCTTGCGCTGCGTGGCCTCCTGAGCCCTGCCCTTCTCTGCAGGCGGCGGTGTGGGTGCAGCCTTGATGGTGCGTGGCAGGTGGCCTCGCAGAGGGCTGTGGGTCCGGGGCTCGCTCTGTTAGGCCCTCATCTTTTCCTGGGCATATGAAAAGCCCACAGTACACTGGCCAGACAGACACATGAAGAGCAGCCCCATGGAGGGCCTGGTGTATTTGAACCAGTGCCCCTGGGGGTCTCCGGAGAGCATAGCCCCTGGTGCACACTTCACGCTGAGTAAGTGTCTGCTGATTGAAGTGGCTTCCCTGGGGCAGGGCGAAAATCAGTTTGCTCCCCCACATTCCAGGAACACTGCTTTCCTGTTAGCCTTTCTCCTTGAGCATGCACACACCTCTAAACAGAAGACCGGGTCTAGATTGGGACCTGGCATTGGGACAGAGAGCCAGGGAGCCAGCAAGGGAAAGGGGGTCTCTTATTTAGTATCAGCTCTGTAAAAAATGCTGTCTTTTTACACTTAGGGCTGAAAGTTGAAATATATCAGGTCTGGCCAAGTGTATAGGGTATCCTAAAAATCTTCATGCAGTTTTAAGTTTTCATAACTTCAGAAGAGTAAATGGTAAGCATGAGACTTACCAAAAGCATCATTTGAAAATTTAATAATTTATATTTCTTTCACATCTATCTTGTGGGATTTGAATAATAGAGTTTGGTGTTTTAGGCCAGGTTTGTTGTCTTTGGTTAGCGGGTGATAGTGCTTTTGAAGTTTGTAGCATTTACACTTAAAATTACTAAGCTGCACTCTTCTATAATTACTAAGCCACGGCCGGGTGTGGTGGCACACGCTTGTAATCCCAGCATTTGGGAGGCTGAGACCTGAGGATCCCGGTTCGAGGCCAGCCTCAGCTATACCTAGTGAGGCACTCTGCAACTTAGTGAGACCCTGTTTCAAAAATAAAGAATAAAAAATAGGACTGGGGGTGTAGCTCGGAGGTAGAATGCCCCTGGGTTCAATCCCCATTGCCACACACACACACACACACACACACACACAAAATTACTAAGCCACACTAAGACTTGGGACCTGTCTGCTGGGCCGGTCAGCTAGTTTGAAGGTTTGGGCAGTTTGAGCTTGATATTTTTGCAGCCATGCAAGCGTTTCCTGCATAAATGCAAGGCCTGATGCGAGGCATAATCAAGGTGACTGGAGTGTCCTCTGAGTAAGCTCCTTACAGATCTTATCTCATTAGTGATCAGGTAAAAATACCTAGGAAGGCGGTCAGAGACTGAGTTCTTACATGCAGTCTGCCCATTCTGCCTTAAAAGCCAAATAAATAAAGATGGTTATAGAGCTATTTGTCAGATGGACATGTGACCCAGTTCCCTTCTGAATTGGTGTTTACCTTGTGTGTGGCTGATTTCCAGAGGGATGATATGCTTTGCATGGATTGTGTGGGCTTTTTTTTTTTCTCCTGATCAACACTTCGTGCTGCTTCTTTTAGTAGATAGAGTCTGTTTCCAGCAGTCCTCTCCAGGCCTTTGATTCCTGACCTTCGGCCACAGGCTGTGCTGTGGGGAGTCCCCCCAGTTGGATCTCAAGGCTTGCTGAAGCCTCTCTTCTCTCCCTTCTCCCCCTCCATCAAGGAACAGAGGTTGGAAAACTCAAAGCCACGTCTAGATTGGTAGGGGTGTTTTCACTGTGAAAATACAATTTTCCAGTAGATGGTTTGATTCGTGGTATCTGCTTTTACCTTGTGTCTTTGATGGCAGTCCATTTCTTGGTGACTAACTAGTGCCTTTGTCTTGTACCTCCATAAGAGTGCACCTCCAGATTCGGTGGCAATGTGCTGTGGCTCTTGTTCTAGCCTTTGTTCTCCCTGTGAGGCAAAATGGCTGCCTTTGTTGCCTGGCACGTATCAAGCCCCGTCTGCCTCAGGTGGGATGGTAGACTTGAGGGGGCCGGGTTGTGGCCAACATGACCCAAGCCCCCGAAGCTTGTGACTACCACTCATCTTCTCAGTAATCAGCATCATCATGTTTGCTTTCGTGGGCATTTTGTGCCAGGTGTAGCTGACCATACGCCATTTCTGCTAAGGGCAGGTTAGTAAACCTACCTGACAGCTGAGGAGGGGTGTCCAAGACACTCAGGGTCAGGGGCCTGCAGTTTGTACCTAGAACATAAAGTGAAGTGACGTTTGATGTGGGGGAAAGGCCCCGCAAGAGACCAGCAGGGCCTTTCCAAACGCTGCAGGGGTGGGCAGCCTGCACCATTCCATGCAAGGCCACTTGGACTGGAGCAGTGTGACCCCCTCACCAGCGGTGACCCGGAGCAGGCTGCTGGAGGGAGGTGGTGGTTCATGCTTCACAGTTCACCGTGAACCCAGGGTAGCATTTGTGCCGAAGGACTCTTGGGTGAAGTCTTACCCAAAGGAAACTGTTGGTTTCCTTGATCCTCACTTTTATTCTCATTAGGAAGACAGTGTTGGGGCTAAACAGTTGTCAGTAGTTTTGCCCATTTACAACATAAAACAACAGTGGCCTTTTAGAATCTAGTGATTGCAAGGTTATGTGAGTACTGAAAGTTACCGTGACTTCTGTAACGCTTTCTTAGATGAGTCTGTGTCTTGTTGGCACCCTGGCATCCCCATGGGGGGTTATGTACATGTGCAGACACACTGCCTGTTGGGCGGTGCTGGGGTCCTCCTCAGTAATTCAGCACCCCGCAGTTGGGATGCCTGAACGGGACTGCATTTCTTTCTGGTTCACCTGGCAAGAAGCCCCTTGGCGGCGGCCCTTCACCTAGGCCCTGTCCACCAAGGCCCAGGGGCATGGCCTCATTAAGCCTCCCGCGCATAACATCGCGTTCTCTGTGTTAATGTTTTTACTGCTTTAGGAATTGTTCTTAGACCTCTCCATTTTCTAAACTTCCCTCAGTTTCCCCCTCACTTGGTTCTTACTGTATTTGGGGACCTGAAATACTTTGCAGTGTACATCTTAACTACAATGCCTTTCATAAATTTCATGTATATATTTTATATAAAGAGAGGGAAGGAGGGAAGAGAACTTTAGAAGTATTAGGGAAAGTAAGATATACCCCATAAAACCAGAGCTCTTTATCTCTCAGATAGTCTGCCAAAGTTAAATCCTGGTTCTCTTACTGTGTGTCCTGGGGCAAGTGTATTAACCTCCCTGTGCCTCAAACTACCTCATATAAATTTTGAACTATAATAGTCCTTCCCTCATAGGGTTGCTGTGAGGGCTAAATTAGTTCTCATGAAGCTCTTAGGATAGTGTCTAGTAAGCACGCCCTGGGCAAATGTCAGCCATTACCACTAGTGATAGTCCACCTACATGAGTGGTAGGGCTTTACATAGTCGGCGGACCAACTTTGAGTCTGTTACTTTAAGTGAAATGATGGTTGAAAAGTTAGCTGTATGAATCACTTACTGAGAATACAAGTTTTAGCCTCCTTTTTCTCCTCCTAGGACAAGACTTGAAAGCTATCTTGGATAGAGAATATTTAATCATTTAGCTAAAAATGGTATTTTTTACATGCAATGCATGTGGTGAATCAGTGAAGAAAATACAAGTGGAAAAGCATGTGTCTGTTTGCAGAAACTGTGAATGCCTTTCTTGCATCGACTGCGGTAAAGACTTCTGGTGAGTTGTACAGGGAAGGTCCAGACCAACCTTGGAAGTGTGGGCCCCACAAAGCTGGAAAATAGAGGCAAATCTGAGAGAAGAAACTAAGGGAGGAAACATGGGAGGTCCTTTGGTTAAAATTGGTATGATTCTTTAGAAAGTGTTTTATGAAATCAGTTGCTTTTCGGGGATATCTTAGGAAGACCAGAGCGTCGGGTCACAGTGGCACTGACTCCATCTCGTTGCCCCCGGCACCGGGCCAGGGGAGCACGTGCTCAGGGGAAGGCTTGGGCTGTGGAGCGGTTTTGATAGAGCAGGACTGTGGCGTGCCCATGGCCCGGGAGAGACGAACTTAGAACCAGAAAGCAAGCTTAGCAGTGGGTGCTTGTGTGGTGGACAGACGAGGAAAACCGCAGGAGGTTGGGACAGCGCGCTGGCATCAGTCAAACCCCCAAGCTGGGAGGCACTAACGCGGGGCTCTGTCACTTTGAAGGGGCGACGACTATAAAAACCACGTGAAGTGCATAAGCGAAGGTCAGAAGTACGGAGGCAAGGGCTACGAGGGCAAAGCCCACAAAGGCGACGTGAAGCAGCAGGCCTGGATTCAGGTACGGTCCACCCTCCACGCACCCTCGACGACTCCTCCCTCCTTTGCTGTTTGGTGGGTGTGGTACTAGGGATTGAGGCCAGGGGCGTTCTACCTCTGAGTAACACCTCCAGCCCTTTTCTAAATCTTTTGTTTTGAAACAGAGTCTCTCTAGGTTCCCAAGAGTCTTGCTACATTGCCAGGGCTATTCTCAAACCTGCAGTCCTTCTGTGTCAGCCTCTCAAGTACTGGGATTACAGGCGTGCACCACTATGCCTGACTTCCTCTTAGGAGCCTGAGCCACTAAAAGTGTCATTTGTACACCTAAGTCCCAGAAATATCATCTTAGGATGGACCCAAGTTGAACTAAAACTTTTTGAAAAATAATTGTTTCCTGTTAATACAATTATAAGGCATTTTGCCTTTGATACATGTATTTTACAGATTTCTCTCAAAAATTTTTGGGAATTCTCACTAGCTTTCATTTGGCTACAAAACAAATAGAAACTTTCTAATCTTTCTCTCTTAGTAATAATACCTTTGTAACTCAAACCATGTTAATCTGTCACCTCTGTCATCAAAATCAGGCTTTAGAATAAACATTTTTTTAATGTAAGGAATTTTCTACTTAAATAAAATGAGAATATGTGTAATAAAAATGACCAAAGCAATGAAATCTGTTTGAGAAGTGTAATTTTGAGCCGGGAGTGGTGGTGCACGCTTGTAATCCTAGCATTTGGGAGGCTGAGACCAGAGGATCCGGGTTCACGGCCAGCCCCAGCTACCTAGTGAGGCCCTCCGCAACTTAGTGAGACCCTGTTTCAAAGTAAAGAATAAAAAATAGGGCTGGGGGTGTAGCTCGGAGGTAGAATGCCCCTGAGTTCAATCCCCAGTACCGCAAAAAAAAAAAAAACAAGAAGTGTAATTTGCAGACAGACCGACATTTGCAGAATAGGAAGCAGGAAGGATTTGGAAGAGGAGGCAGAAAATGAAAAGACAGTGTGGAAAGGCTGCCTTTTTCTAAGAGCCAAGTTAATAGTCGCTCTCTTTAGTGGCAGAGTGCAGGTGTGGATTTCCTGATACTGACCGTAGCTTTCTGTAGGTCTCCTGGGAGGAGGGTTTTGGTCACCAAGGGCTCGCAGTGTCTGTCCGGGGCGGGTTAAAGAGCCAGGGACAAGTGCATCCTGACTGAGGTGCATCTGATCAGTAGTGCCCCTTGGGGCTCTCTAACCCCGAGGACCAGGTGGCATCCCTGGGCTCCCGTTCTGTGGGTGACCTTTTCACTTTGTTGATAGTCAAAAGGTTTTAATTTTGAGAGAGTTCAATTCATTTTTAAAATTGTGTTGTGTGTGCTTTTGGTGTCATAAGAAACAAATTGTTGCCAAATCCAATATCTTGACACTTTCCCTCTGTATTTTCCTCAAGAGTGTATAGTTTTATCTCTTAAGTTTGGGTCTTTGATCCATTTTGAGGTAATTTTTCTATATAGGGTAAGGTAAGAGTCCAATCTCATTTGTTTCCGTGTGACTGTCCTCAATCCCCAGCACTGTTTGTTGAAGAGACAGTCCCTTCTTCCACTGACTGATCTTGACACCTTGTCGAAAATCATTTGACCAAATATGCGAGGGTTTATTTCTGGGCTCTCTATTCTGTTCTTTTGGTCTATCTGCCTTTGTTTTTTTAAATGTGTTGCTGGTGATTGAACCTAGGGGCATTCATTCTACCTCAGAACTACACCCCGAACCTTATTTTATTTTATTTGAAAACGGTCTCACTAGGTTGCTGAGAACCTTGCTAAGTTGCTGAGGCTGGCTTCAAACCTGCGATCCTCATGTCTCGGCCTCTCAAGTACTAGGAGTACAGGTGTGTGCTACCACGCCTGGCTGCATGTCTGTCTTTCTGTAAAGCACTACCTAATTTTGTAGTACAACTTGAAATAAAACATATTATTCTTCTTTATTCAAGATTGTTTTAGGTATTTGGAGTCCCTCAAGGTTCCATGTAAAGTTTAGGATGGATTCCCTCAAGGGGGAAATATGGATGGATAGATAGATAGATGTATGTATGTATGTTGGATTTTGATAGGAATTACATTATATTTGAGTAGTATTGACATCTTAATAATGAGCCTTCAATCCATGATCATGAGATGTCTTTCCATTTATTTGTAGCTTTATTTATTTATATATTTTTTTTGTAGCACTGGGACTTGAACCCAGTGGCCTTTTACCACTGAGATACACCCGCAACCCTTTTTATTTTTTATTTGGAAAAGGATCTAGTTAAGTTACCATGCTCTGGCCTCAAACCTGTAATCCCCTTATCTCACCCTTCCAAGTACTAGGATTACAGGTGTGCACCATCACACCCAGCTATCTTTTTAATTTCTTTTAGTGTTTTTTTTTTTAATAGTTTTTCAATATATGTCTTTAACCTTTTGGGTTATGTTTTTTCCTAATTATCCTATTCTTTTTGATGTTCTTGCAAATGAAATTGCTTTCTTAATTCCATTTTTAATTATTGGTATGTAGAAATGTAACTTGAATATTGATAATGGATTTTGTATACTGTAACTTTATTTAACTGGTTTATTAGTTCTAGCAGTTTTTCATGTTGAACCTGTAGAGTTTTTGTTTGTTTTACATATAAAACCATATTTCTACATATAAGTCATCTGTGAACAGAGATTACTTTACTTTGCCCTTTCCAATTAGGAAGTCTTGCCTAACTGCTCTGGCTAGAACTCCACTTCTATGTTGAACAGAAATTAATGTATCAGTCTGTGTGTGTGTGTGTGTGTGTGTGTGTGTGTGTGTGTGTGTGTGTGTGTTAGTTACTGAGATTTAAATCCAGGAGCATTCTACCTCTTGAGCTACAATCCCACCCAATTTTATTTTTTTATTTTGAAATAGTGTCTTGCTAGGTTAATGAAAGTCTCACTATTTGCTGAGACTCTCCTTGAACCTGCGATCCTCCTGTTTCAACCTCCCAAGTACTGGGATTACAGGTGTGCGCCACCATGCCCAGCTAAACTGTATATTTTAAAGCATCCATAAATACAGAATCTGGCTTCCAATGTGAACCGCTTGGCTGTGGAAAGGACTTTTCACTCGGCTTTTATGAAACTAATGTGTCCATTGTCACTGTCTTCCTTTTCTGTAGAAAATCAATGAATTAGTAAAGAAACCCAATGTTAGCCCCAAAGTGAGAGAGCTGTTACAGCAAATTAGTACTTTCGACAATGTTCCCAGGAAAAAGGCCAAATTCCAGGTATGGACTTGACTGACTCCCCGAGTGGGGGCGGCGTGGGCCCTCGGTGCCTGAACTTGTGTGTCCCTGTCAAATGCGTAAGTGGGTCTTTTCCTTTTTGTTCCCTACAGAACTGGATGAAGAACAGTTTAAAGGTTCACAATGAGTCTGTCCTGGATCAGGTGTGGAGCATCTTTTCCAAAGCTTCCGGCAGCGTAAGTTCTGTTACGGTTGTGACTGTGCAGTGGGCTCTTTTCCGCGTTTCAAATAGATATGCTGAATTGGGAAGTTAAAGAACTAATAGCTCGGTTGCAGCTTAAGTAAATTTTTATTACAAAGCCAGTAGGAAATAGAAAGAGAAGAAAAGAAAAGCCAGTAGGAAATAGAAAGAGAAGAAAAGAAAAGCAGCGTTCCTGAAAAACACTCTAGAGAGCCTGACAATGTAACTCTTCCTCCTTTCGGATCCTGGCCCTTGAATAGTTTTCTCATTGGTATGTTCTTATCGATGTTACCAAGTCACCGGGCTAGCGACTCATTTTCCCAGGCAGGTGGTAGTATCTTGTCTCTGGCCAGTGCACTCCAGAAGTGCAGGTGTCAATGATCTTATCTCTACCTCTGCTGTACCTGTTGCTCATCAGTTATTGGTGCTTTGAAGTAACATGTGGAGCTTACATCCTGCATACCAAGGCCGGTCACGGAGAAAAAGGAGGAAGACAGAGGCATTAATTGCAGCCTGCACAGGCTGCCTGTAATCTCTAGGGCACAAGGCTCTTGCTAGCTTTAAAGCTTTAAGATGTGCCAGGCAGAGCTACTTGTGATCTTAGGGCTTTTAATTGCATATATGTATTTTTAAGGCTAAAGGCTCTAATTGCCTCTACATTCTTATTATTAACGTCAGGGCAAAGGAGGAGGGGGAGTTCTGGAGTGTAAGAGCAAGGCTGCAGTCTTTGCCTGCCTGAGTGCTTGCGCAGCACTCGGGCTCTGGCTACCTCTTACATTTTTATTGGAAATCGATACCAGGGCAATTTCCCGATACCGGCACAAGTGAGATCTAATTTTAGATTTGCAGTGTGACAAAAATAATGGAAAGACAAACCTGGTTCAAATCCTTGCTGTGCTGTTTGCCATGTGTTTGGCCCTGGGCACAATTTTTAACTTCTGAGCCCCCTGATTCCTAATTTCAAAAATGTGGATAGTAATATTCATTCATTAATCCATACCTCCTGGGGCCCTGCTCTGTGCCAGGTTCTCAAAAATGTGTGTGTGTGAATCTGAGACAGGAGAGTGGCAGATTCGAGGACAGCTTCAGAAATGTTGCAAGACTCTCAGACCCTATTTCAAAACAAACAATTAAAAAACAGACTGGGAATGTAGCTTGGAGGTAGAATGCCCATGAGTTCAATCCCCAGTACTACCAAAAACAACAACAAAAAAAATGCGCCTCAGGAGGCGAGTTGGTGCCTGGCAGAGCCGTGCCGGAGCACAGCGGTGGGCAGTCCTGCAGATGAGGAGGTCGAGGGGCTGGGAAGGCCTCTGCATTGTAGCAGCACGGTAGGCGGGCAAGGGTGCAGCATTAATGGGCACTCAGTCGGTGCCTCTCCCTCCCCCTGGAGGAGGGAGAATCCCATTAAACCAGCCTCCTGTTGGTGAAAGTGACAGACCCCCGTGTGGAGTGCACAGGCAGAGGGTCTGGGTTTGATATCTTAACCACGTGGTTGGTTACATTGTTAGTTAACAGTTGTCTCCCATTCACTCAGTTAAGCTTTGTTCCTCTTTGGGGCTAGTGTCCTATTTGGAAACTTCTATCAATAGCTTCAAAAGCCCGCAGGCTCCTGAGTAGTCTCATTCTTGTCAAATTTTTAGGAATTACTTGCTTGATGTAGAGAAAATAATTCGGGTGGCAGATTGAGATCAAAGTGAAACATTGCCTCGGCAATCTGTCTCGTATTTGTCTCTTTCAGAGAACGCAGACGGGACCCTTGAATGCGTATAACCGTTTAATTGGTGTTATGTGGCACCTGGTTTTTTGTTGGGGTGGGGGGTGTTGCACCTAGGAGCGGTCCACCATTGAGCTCTACTTCCATTCCTTTGTATTTCTATTTCATTCATTTATTCATCCATTCATTCTACCTGCAAGCTATATCCCCAGTCCTATTTTATTTTTTGTTTTGGAACAAGGTCTCTAGGTTGATGAGAGTCCCACTACTTGCTGAGACTATCTTTGAACCCACAGTCCTCCTGTCTCAGCCTCCCAGGTACTGGGATTAAAGCATGTGACACCACACCTAGCTGTATTTTTAATTTTGAAACAGGCTCTAACTAAGTTAGCATGTGTTGGACTCAAACCTGTGATCTTCTTGTTTCAGCCTCCTAAGTACTGGGATTACAGGGAACCACCATACCCAGCTGTGGCATCTATTTTTTAAGGTTATTTCCATTATTTTAACTAAAAATGAGAGATTTGATCAATTGCAGAGTTAAAAAAAATTCTGATTTCTCTTTGGAAGTTATGAACACATTTAAATAAAATGATCACTAGACAGCGCCTGGTGGACCCTGTGCTCTCTTCACTGGCTGGTCACAGCCACACCTGCATTTTTGCCCAGCGACGCTCCTGTACATCCTGGTGTGTGTGTGTTGGGGGGGGGGGGCCTGTGGCTTCGCTCATCCACCCTCGGATGTGTGTCCTCCTGTAACTGTGCGGGATGGGGATTCTCTGTCCTTCACAGTGGCACAGCCCCCTCTCCTCACGGTGCTGAGTACCTGCCCTGTCCCTGCGGCTGTAATTGGGACACAGTCCTGAGAAATTCAAGGGTTAGGCCTACTCTTTTTCTAACAACTCGCTCTCAAGAGGACTAACTCACCCAGCAGTCCTGTATTGCTCCCTCTGGGGGCAGCACCCTGGTGATCTGACCTCCTGCCACTGGGCGCTGCCCCTTACAGGTTCTACCACCTCCCGGCTCCACCACCCTGGGGACCGAGCTTCCAGCACACCCACCTTTGAGGGTTACTCCAACTGTGACTCAGTGTACACTCTATGCAGGAGTCGCTGGCCTCGGGTAATGATGACAGAGACGAGTCCTTTGTCTAGACTTGATTACGCACAGAACTCTTCCCATGCACGTGTGCTAAGCACCTGGCATATCTTTCCTCACGGTATTGGGGCATCACTGTAGGAGGTAAGCATGATTGAGCAGATGAGGAAAGAGGTTGGAGCAGCTGAGCAGCTTGCCTGCGTCACCTGGCTGGCGATGAGCGGGGCTGGAACTTGAGCCAGGCCCGCAGACGCACGGCCCAGCGAGTTCTCCCCTGGATGAAAGACGAGAACATAGAGTGAGCAGAGGGGTCTGCTTCAGCGTCGTGAGGATTCTTTTCGATTCTCCAGGGGATGAGCATGTCTGGTCGATGCAGAGAAGGTGCGGGCTGGGGGGGCTGTTTCCCCATTTGGTGCTTTTATTACTGTGATTTAGCTGCTGGAGGCGGGGGCGGTCACAGTTATAAAATGGTCATTAATAAAACCATTTTTCTTGAACAGTTTGTCGATTTGTGCAATGACGAGAACATCTGTGTTCTCGCAGTTGGACCACTATTAATGTGCTTCCTCGTTTTTCTTGGTACTAAGGAGCCAGTCCATAAGGAACAAGAGGTGCAGCCTCCTGGCCAAGCGGCAAAGTCGAGTGCAGAAGTCCCCGCCAAGGCTCCCTCCTCTAAAGCGAACAACCCCACGGGAGAGCAAGCAGAGGCAAAGAAGAATAAAAGAGAAAGGAAGGAGGAACGCCAGAAGAGTAAGAAAAAAGAAAAGAAAGAACTGAAACTAGAAAACTCCAGGAGCCAGAAGCCTAAGAAGCGCAAAAAGGGACCAGAGGCGGACGAGGAGGACGCCCCCACGACCAACGGCTCGGCTGGGAAGAAAAGCAAGAAGAAGAAGGGCCGGGGCGAGCAGGAGAGTCTAGAGGCCGCAGGCAGAGGCGGGGGCCACAGGGAGGACTCCGGCCAGGCGGAGGCGGGGGCCGGGGCAGCTTCGGGCAAGAGGAAGCGGAAGCACTCGGAAGGTGAGTGGCCAGGCTGTGCTCTGGGGTTGATTGAGGACAGGCGTGCTGGGAACCGGGGTGTGCGAGGCCCGTAGACCTTGGGTTGGGCGAGCTCCCTCACCTCTTACCCCCGTTCCTCATGTCTGGCTCACAGGATGATAAAAACCACAGGCGGGTCGCTCGTAGAATAGAAAGATGGTGTGTCTTAACATGTCCAGCAGGAGAAAGCTCTTCTTAAACGGTTGCAGCTATCCAAAAAATTTTTTTAATCTTTCTAAAAATCTAGCTGAAGCAGAGTCTAAGAAGAAAAAGGTGAAGTTCCCAGGACATTGTGAGGATGAAGAACCAGAAGACCATGAGGTTCCTGCCAAAGGTACCTGTGCCATTGTTTAAAAGCTCCACCCCCGCCAGGCGTGGTGGCGCACGCTTGTAATCCCAGCATTTGGGAGGCTGAGACTGGAGGATCCGGGTTCATGGCTAGCTACCTAGTAAGGCACTCCGCAACTTAGTGAGACCCTGTTTCAAAATAAAGAATAAAAAATAGGGCTAGGGGTATAGCTTGGAGGTAGAATGGCCCTGAGTTCAATCTCCAGTACCACAAAAAACCAAAAACAAAAGCTCCGCCCTATTTAGGCTGGGGAAGGACCCAGCAGAGATGTCCCCTCCCTGGGGTGGACCAGGCGCTTCCAGCAGGGTTGTGCCCTCCAGAGGCAGGTCTAAGAATTGTAAAGCAAAATTAGTGCTTTAGGATGATGAGTCTCTATTATGTAGGCTGTATTATATAGGGACTGTATGTAGTTACTCTGTCTTTAAGGAAAAAGGCAGAGCAGTGGGGATTGGAAATATATATGTGTTAGTCAGCTTTCTACTACTATAACAAATACCCGAGATGGACATCTTATAAAGAAGGAAGGTTTGTTTTGGCTCAGAGTTTCAGAGATTCTAATCTGTGGTTGGTTGGCCCCGTTGCTTTTGGGCCTGCGGTGCGTCCACACTTCACAATTCCATCGTGGTGGCGCAGGACTGCTCGCTTCATGGCCAGGAAGCAAAGAGAGAGGAGGAGAGCAGGCCTGCTGCTTAAAGGCGCCACCGCCCTCCAGTAGCGCATGCTGGGGCCAAGCCTTCACCCCCCAGGCCTGGAGGGGACATCGCAGCTGCGTCTTCCTCTGGAATTTAAGATGAGCCCAGCCTGGCCCTTGTTCTCTAGAGATGCTGAGATGCAGGCAGACTGGCTGCTTCCCTCCCCGCTCTTGGGGCTGTCCCTGGAGTCTCCTTGCTTGAGCTTCTTGACCACTCTTATCCTTCAGCCACCATGTCTGCTGTTGGAATCCAGTCTGTGGCCCTCAGGGTCCCTTTGTCTTGTTTTGTTTTCAGTGATAACTAGGGATTGAACCCAGGGCATTCTACCTCTGAGCTATACCCCTTGCCCTTTTTGTTTTTTATTTTGAAAACAGGGTCTTACTAAATTTCTGAGGCTGGTCTTGAACCTGATCCTTCGGTCTCAGCCTCCCAAGTACTGGAATCACAGTTGAAGATTCCTCTTTAATACGTCCTTGTACACAAAGCTGCTCCTGCTTCTTGGGGCCTGAAGCTTTCCCTCCTGTCGGGAAGTGGCCGGTCCTCACTTCTGTGTGGTCAGCCCAGCTGACCTGCCAGTCAGGAACGGGGCCCGAGAACTCAGGTGGACACGGTGCATTGTCAGTGGGCTCCAGTAGCTGCCAAGTTGGTTACATCTCCTAGCTTGAAACTCCCTCCCAACTTTGTATCCAGTAGGCTTTTTAACAATTAAATATCAGGCTGGGAATGTAGCTCACTGGTGGATTGCTTGCCTAACATCCTTGAGTCCCGGGGTTCAATCCTTAGTACCTCCAAAATAGAGAATTTGAGGTGATCATAGATTCATGTGTAGTTGTAAGAAATAATTGAGGCTTAAGTATCCTTACATATCCACGCGCACTTGACCTCCTTTCCCCCAGGGTGACACGGTACAGACTGTCGCACGTCAGCCAGGGTGTTGGTTTTGATGCAGGCAAGAAGCAGAGCAGTCCCTCACCACGGGACGCCTCCCACCACATCCCCCTCCCTCTCGGCTCCCCACGCACGCTTCACCTCTGGCGGTCACCAATCCGATCTCCAGTGGTGTAGTCCTATGAATGGTGTCGTGTAATGCATGACCTTTTGAGACCGTGTTATTCTCTGACAACTTCTCCAGGTTTCCCCTACCAATGATTCCATTCCTTTGCATTGCTAAGTGGTATTCCACAGTATGAGTGTGCCACAGTATCTTTCCCCAGTCACCTATTGAAGAACACTGAGTTGTTTCACATTTCTGGTTATTATGAACGAAGCTGGACAAACATGTACGTACAGGTCTTTGTGTGGACATAAGTCCGCTAATGCCATGCGGCTCACTGGTAGAGCTCTGCCTGGCATGTGCGAGCCCCTGGGTCCCATCCCTAGTGCTGCAAAAAAGAGAGAGAAAGATTGAAAGGAAGGAAGGAGGGAGGAAGGGAGGGAAACTGCCAGGTTTTTCAAAAACAGCCTTGCCATTTTGCCATTTTACCATTTTACATTCCCACCAGCAACATGAATGGTGTAGTTTCTCCCCATTCTGGCCAACATTTGGTGGTGGTGTTAATGTTGATTTTAGCGTTCTGATATGTGTATAGTAAAGCTTCTTGTAGTTTAATTTGCATATCTTTCATTGTTAATGACCTTGGACATGTTATTTGCTGTCTGTATTCTCTTGTTCTTGAAATCCAGTTGATCATTTTTTTCTAAGGACTCTTTGCCTAGTTCTAATTCCCAAAGATTTTTTTGTAAATTTTTTTCTTAAATCTTTATTAACACATAAATTTTTTATATTTTAAGGTGTATAACGTCATGCTTGATTATACATATACATTATGAAACTCATCACAATCACACTAGTTAACATGTGCATCACCTATAGTTAGGTGTGGGTGTGGAGAGCACTTAGATTTCAAGTATCCTCTAAATGGCTTATAGTTTTGCACCTTAAGTCTGCGGTCCATTTTGAATTCTCTCTTAGGCAAGATGTGGGGTCTTCTCTCAGGACTTGGCTGGGGTGGAGGAGAAGTCCAGGTACCGCCCCATCACTGCGGACACTGCAGCCGGGTGGGGCGGGAGCCGCATTCCTCCGCGGCCTCCTTGGGCGCCCCCCTCCCCCGCAGGGTGTGCTCCGGCTCCTTGGGCCTGGCTGTCCTGGGTGTGGAGCGCGGGCCTCCTGTGGCGTCCACCGGTGTAGAGAGGCCATCATGTCACCATTTCTGCCCTGTGAAGCACCCCTTTCCTGGTCCCCTGCCAAGCAGAGCAGGCCTCTGTTGGGGCGCATCCTGGTCGTGCCCACCCATGCTCCAGGTTGCTGCTGTTTAAAGGGCTCATTGCCCTGTGCTCTGGCCCAGTCCCAGCCAGCCTGCTGCCCGCCGCCCTCGCTAGTCTTCAGTTTGCTGTACGTTTGGTTTCCCATCCTCAGCCATGCTTAGCAGGACTGGGGAAAGCAGGTCGGACCCATCTTCCCGGAAGCGCGGTCCCCTACCTGGGTATTTTCAGTATCGTGATTTGTGACTGTCCCTCACATTGAGGCTACGCCGCTTTTGCTCATCTGTCTTCCTTGCTGTGCTTAGACAGCCCGGCCATCCTAGTAGGTGCTTGGTAAAGCTTTGTGGGTCCACTAAATACAGGTTACCTTTCCAGGGGGTACCATTGCACAAGCTTGTAATCCCAGCTGCTTAGGAGGCTGAGACAGGAGGTGCACAAGTTCAAGGCCTGCCTTGGCAACTTAACAAGACCCTGTCTCAAAATAACACTTGCCTGTCCTACACGAGGACCTGAGTTCAATCCCCGGTACTGCCAAAAAAAGCGTTCCCTTTTCCCTGGGGTTTGTCCTGGTCGTGGTACTTGTGCTGCCTGCCTAACCTCGCTTGAGAGTCTTCTAAGGGTTGTCAGTGCTTCGAGGCCCTGTGGGTAGACAGACGACGGATTCTCACTTGCAGTTTGGCTTCTGTTCTTGGGAGGGTCAGGTCATTTCCTGGAAGCAAACAGATGTGCAGAACCATTTCTTCACCCTTCTGGTAACACAGCAAAGCAAAATGTCTCACATATTCTTTATATTGTAGGTAAATTCAACTGGAAAGGAACGATTAAAGCAGTTCTGAGACAGGCCCCCGACAATGAAGTATCAGTCAAAAAGCTAAGGAAAAAGGTATGGATGTGAACAGCCCAGGCGAGGGTTGCGGGAAGGATTTGTCTTACTACACATAGCCCTGGGGGAGAGTGCGTGCGCCTGAGGTTTCCAAGCCGCTCCTGCGTCCCTCGGGCTCTGGGGCGGGAATGCAACCAGCCCTCACACAGACTTGCCTGTGAGGCCTGTGTGAGGAGAGGGCTTGAAATTGTCGTCGGAGGTATTCTGCTCTTTTCGTGTCTTTTCTTTACGTCTGTGTCGACACCCTCACAACTGTGCACATGTGTGGCCGCTGCTGGGTGTCTGCACGTGGAGCACACCTGTGCGGCCAGCGTGGCCAGCCCCCCGGGTACAGAGAACGCAGGCCCCCACCGCTGACCTTTGTTGTTCTGTGCTAAGGTTTTAGCTCAGTACTACACGGTGACGAATGACTATCACAGATCCGAGGAGGAGCTCCTGGTCATCTTCAACAAGAAGATCGGCAAGAACCCGACCTTGCGGCTCCTCAAGGACAGAGTGAAGCTGCTGCAGTGAGCCTCCCGGTGTCTAGACAGTGACCCCTCCCGTCTGTCCATTTCCTCCTTTCACTGCTGTTTGTACAACGTGTGACGAAGTGTAACAACTCCAGTTTTGCTTTCCGAGGCTGTATTTTTAAGTTAAGGAAAAAATATATTTTTGTTAGAACTTTTATGAAAAATAAAATATATTCTTGTCCAAAATTCTTAATTTTTTGGTGGCAGAACTTATTGTACTTTAAAAAATACTTCTGTGTGGAAACGTTTTTAAGCTGTAGTGCAGTAACAACTCAAAACGTAATTCCTCCTCTGTTCAGACTAAAAAGTGTTCATCGCAGCCACACCGTTTCTGTATGTCCTCCACCGGGGATATTTGTGTGTTTGATTTTTCTGTATTGTTAAAAACCTGTTCCTGCGCTGTAGTATGTGAGCCAGGAATCGTTGTGACAGTGGTGTTTTGCATGCAGTGATTCTTGTTTAGGCAGAAGGCGTGTCCTTGGAGGAGGCTTCTCCAGGGTTGAGCCCGCACGCCCTGGCCCCGACTACCTCAGTCAGAGACAGTGGTCCAAGACTCCGTCCAGGCGCGTGGGAGCGGTCAGTGCAGAGAAATGGCTCATTGGACCGGCTGATGGCTGCCACAGTTGCTGCTGTTGGGTTGCAATGCTTCCAGAATGGGTATTCTCAGTCCTGGTCTATTGTTCGTACTGCCTCTTTCTGGTAGTTGAGTAGGTTCTGCTCACAAGTCTCCTCAACAGCTGGTGCTTCTGGTAAGAATCGCTGATACTGGATCCCGTAGGTGGGAGCGGGGCTGGGGTGTGACCAAGTGCTGGGGTGGGGACAACAGCAAGAAGGACAGGGCAGCCCTGAGCCCAGCAGAGCTGTGCTGCTCTCGGGGGGCAGGCAGGGGGCCTGTGTCTTAGCGCCCAGGCTGCAGCATCGGGCTGGGGTCACGTCCTGGCTTCCTCCCTTACTGGTCAGCCCCGCAGAACCTCACTTTCCTCTGGATGGGTGATACGGCGGTTCCTCTCCAGTTGTGAGAGACCGAACCAATACAGTACGCAGCACCAAGCCTAAACCCGTGGGGTGCAATCAATTGCTGAGCCGTGGGAACCTTTGGACATTTCTAGAAAGCGAAGGGGAAGGTGAGAGAGCGAGGGTTGACCCAGACCCCGTCCCTTCCTGGGGACAAGACCTGGACACAGCCGCCTGCCTGCCGAGGCCAGCCTGGGACATCCCCGACCCCAGACCCCAGGGTCCCGGGATGGAAATGTGCCCAAGCCCGGCGGTCACACGGTGATACGCAGGTGCCACAGTATTTCAAAGTGTGTGTTGAGTGTGGTTTTCTGTCAGCACTGTCTGTGTCGGTTTCACTGTGAGGCCGCTAAGGCGAAGCTTGGCAAATGTGACAAAATTAAAGCGTGTACTTGATGCAGTGTCGAGTCCTCCTTTCTGTCATCCTCGGCAGCTACCGTGACCCATAAAGAGGCCCCACTCTGGCCAGAGCAGCCCTCCCAGGGGGGCTGGAGCCTGCCCAGGGGAAAAAGCAAGGCCAGATGGCAATTCTGACGGTCCACGTCCTGGAGGGTCTCTGCTGGGCTCTGTGCTCGGTGGCAGAGGGCGGAGGCTGTACTTGTCCCCGGGGGCTGGCGCCCAGACTGATCCCCAGGTCATTCCCAGGGTCTTTGCAACCCAGACCACCTTTCTCTTTGGCGGTTGCCTGCCTGACTTGGACTTGTAAACACCTTGTGTGACCTTGAAGCTGCAGGGGACACAGCTCCCTTTTGTCTGCGTGGTCTTCCTGTCTTCCTGCTGGTCTGATAGCTGTGGCACTTGGATTTCCCCAAACTGCCAGGGATCCATTTTGACACCATGGTCTTGACGTCTTTTTTTTTGTATTCCTGACCTTATCAACTGTGTATACTGCATGTTTCCCACGATGCTGATTTGGGAGCAGGTGGCCTGATAATCAGCCTCCAAAAGATGCAGGTGTGCGGCTGTGGCATGACAGGGTCCTCCCCAGCGTCCCCCTTGGGCAGCACTTCGTGCTCCCAGGAGGAAGCTGAGGCCCCGGGCCATGAGCAGGAGCAGCGAGGGGCTGGGCTGCCCTTCCCCTGCACCCAGCCGCAGCAGCCAGACTCCGGCGGACACAAGTCCAAAGGGCAGTCGGCAGCAGAGGGGCATCTGTAGGGAGAAAGCTTGAAACTTTCAAAACCCCTTGAACCCCATCCTTTCCAGAACCCCATTTCCAGCTCTTTGTCTAAACCCACCTCACAGAGTGGCTATAAGAACAAGATGACAAAAGTCAAGATTAATAGCAATTTTACTGATCTGCAGATTTTGATGAATAACTCCCACGTTATCCTTCCAAGCATCACATTTTCCTTTCAAAGTTAAACCGTGCGTTGACCAGGTACTCTTAAGTGATTTCCTTGGATTATCTTGCTAGCTTGTGATTATGTCTCTTCCAAAATAGATTTCTAGGAACAGAAATAAAAAGGGCCATCTTGAAGAGAGTACTTCTGCAGTTGAACAAGGAAAGTCTGAAGACACTGGCGTTTTGCCCAGTTTGTTCTCCATCACTGAATACTATTGATCGGGTATTTGAGCTCTTTTTTTATCCTCCATAGAAAGCTGATCCTCCGTGGCTTTATTCTTTGTGTCTTAGCGATGACCCTGGGTTGCAGCATAAAGCGGGAATTGCACATTGCTGACTTGTTAGCACTCAAGATCGTAACTCCTTGTGGAAGGAAATCGGAGATCAATTATTGTCCCTGCCTGAGATAAGATAAAAGTCATGTTCCCTGTATTTCCCCATGATTAATTACTAGGTATCACAATATATTCAGCCTGTATCCCTCCCTTTTTCCCATTAAGTATTCAAGAAATGGCTAAAATCGGCCTTCTAAATGTCTCTACTTGCTGAGCCAAGGAGCGCATATTACATTTCTCATTTACTAGAAAGTGTTACTTTACAGTGATTCCTAAATTACACGCAAGCAAGAGGTTGCTTGTTGTAGTTGATCCTTGTTCCCGTTCCAGTGAATGGGATTTTGGCAGAAGCGTTGGTGCACATGAGAACACTCGCTCCTTTCAGTTTCAGAAGAGGGACCGCTGGTCACAAGCGTGTGGTGGGATTTCACAGAGACCCTGTTGTCTCGTGTGCACTGAGCTTTGCTTTCTCTCAGCAACATATGTTTAGCCCTGAGTCCCCTGGTCCCTGTGGGGAAGCCCTCTTGTCATTGAAACCATTCTACTGGACTAATCAAACCATTCCAGATTGCTCACACTGGTCAGGCTCTGGGCCAAGTACTTGGATATACAGATCTTGGGAAAGGGGAGACAGGCATCGAGTCCAACCCAGGGGAAAGTACTGGCTCTAGCGTGGACACAGAGGGACAGGTCCATTTTGGGGGGCAGGCATAGAGGGTGCTCATCTATTGAAGCCCAGGGATTAGTCCTTGAAACATGAGTGGCTCTTCCTTTCCTCCTTGAGGTATGAAGTCAGCTTCCCCATATGCTGCCACTCCATCTGCTCCTGACCATGTGGGAGGCAGGTCGAGATGCTATGGCTTAATAGGACCAAGTGCCAGCTTAGACTTCAGGCCACACTGGAGCTTTGTAACTTACTAGCCAACCACCCCTGCTGGAACAGGTTGATTAGCTTCTCTGAACTCAGGGGGTTGGGGATGAGGTGTTTCTTATACTAAATTCCTAGGGAAGATAGAATGAAATTAAAACATGGTACACAAGCCAGGCATGGTGGCACACATCTGTAATCCCAGCGCTTGGAAAGCTGAGATAGGAGATTCATAGGTTCGAGGCCAGCCTCAGCAACTGAGCAAGACCCTATTTCAAAATAAAAAATAAAAAGGACAGGTGGTGTAGCTCAGAAGTAGAACAGCCCTGGGTTCAATCCCCAATGCCAAACAAAATAAGTAAGCAAAAAATGATACACAGAGTTTCAGCCTGTGCAACGTCTACACTGACCGCCTGCTTCTCCCTGCGTGAGGCTCTCCAAGTGACCAGACTGTGGCAAGAACCATGTGGCTGAGCTGCGCAGCATGGCCCCGCGTTTAAATGAATAAGCCCACTTCAGTGTCGAAGTGACACCCTAGTTGTGGGTAACCACTTTTCAGGACAAAGACCCTCTTGCAGCTGCCAAACGTCTCTATGAATTAATATTTTAATATAAACCTGTCAAAATATGATGTAGCATATGAAAAATATGACGAAACATATGAAACCATGCCTAGGGACACACTACTTAATGAATTTTGCAAAATGTGCATAGCTATGTTGCTACCACTAAAGCAAAGAACTAGGCTAGCCCAAGGGTATCCACCGCCTCACCTTTACCTTCTCGGACTGGTTTTGCCTGGTTTTGAACTTGTAAATGGCGTCACATGGCTGGTTCCCATTTGTGTCTGGCTTCTTTCACTCAATAACCCATGATCCATTCACGTGGCTCTGGAGCAGGAGCCAGCCTTCCTGTCCTGTCTTCTTTTCTGTACTGGTGATTGAACCCAGAGGCATTCTGCCACTGAGCTATACCCCCAACCCTTTTTATATTTTGAGACAGGGTCTCACTAAGTTGCTCAGGATAGCCTCAAACTTGTGATCCTTCTGCCTCAGCCCCCTCAGAGGCTAGGATTACAGGTACGTGCCGTTGAACTCAGCTCCATGTATGTTTCTCTCTCTCTCTCTCTCTCTCTCTCTCTCTCTCTCTCTCTCTCTCTCTCTCTCTCTCTCTCTCATTACTGGGGATTGAACCCAGAGTCTTTCTATCTTTGAGCTATACCATCCCCATCCCTTTTTCTATTGCTTCTTTCTAAACAGGGTCTTTTTTCTTCTTCTTTTGTGGTATTAGAGATTGAACCCAGGGGCATTCTACCTCTGAGATACACCCCCAGCCCTGTTTTTATT